>CM021101.1:400294213-400350816 GCA_007115665.2 Sequoiadendron giganteum | reverse complement strand
GAGGGATACCTAGGCAACATGTAAGGACACCCAGTGTAGTAACCTACCCTCATGTAAGTTAAAATTGTAAATTGCAAGAGTATACACCTGACCTTACTCACCAGTTTGTAGGACTCGTCAGATGCTCTCTTCCTTTTGAGAGTTGGATCAAAACTGAAAAGGAGAGGTGCAAAGAAGGCATCAGCAACCCTCTTGAAATGATGAAGACTTTCCCTCAGATCCAACTGATAGAAATACTTGTACATAGGCACCGAGTGTCAGTTTCCCTTTGTAGATAATCTTGGGAATTAGCTCATCATGACTAAAACATACACCAAATAAGAAGTCATATAGAACTTTAAAGTGGTAGGCACATTTATCAGTTGTTCATGAATTTCATCATTGATTTGTGTTCCCCAATCAATATGAGAATTCTATCTTCTTATGACCCAAATATATTCATACATCCACTCATGAAAATGAGATGATACAGGAAATCCTTTAACCTTTCTCAAGAGAGTAATCATGTCCCTGACATCTTCTTTGAAGTCACTCCTAGGAAGCCCCTTTGGCCATCTTGAGATAGTAGGCCTAGGTTTCTTAAACCATTGGCTATTTATCAAATTTTTAGCCTTGGTGGGATCTGTATCATAAACCTCCTCTTCTTGTTGCATTGAAATTTTGGTGTATTTTTCCATGTGTGGAACTCTGAAAAACAATTTCAAAGAATTCAGGGTCTAGCCTCATCATCACTTGTCCAGAGGAATCTATTACACTTCTGCTCTCTCGGATCTAGTGGGATGCAACTTGGAGAATGAAATCTGTGTGATGACAAGATGTCAAGAATGTGGAAACCAAATGCAGATTGTTGTAGACAATGGCTCTCAAATTGTCTTCCAAGGGTTTTTGTTTAGTTCTTTTAACAAAGTCTACAAGATCCCGATGACCCACCTTGGTGTCCTTTATTTCGTCCACCTTGGAGATCACCACTATAGGCAGAAATAAACCTTGGTACTTATATTTCATCTTGTCCTTATTCTTATAAGATGATGGAGGCTTCTTTTTTGTCATCTAGAAGAATCAAGATCAAGAGGGTATCACTTTCAGGATCACTTGACAAGATCTGGAGAAACACTGCAAAGATGGTGAATCAACATATGTTAGGAAAAATTGCAGCATTGAGAAGCATGAAGCAAGCAAGAAATGTGGAGCAAGTGTGAAATGAGAAATTAGGCACGAAAAATGGAGTGTGAGTGAAGAAACGGGTTCTAGAGCAAAAACAGAGTGATTTAGAAGGAAAAACTGCCAAATGTGTAGGAGCGCTGAAAATTAGTGTTCCTACACTTAGAAAGATTTGCATATGTAAGGGTGCTAAAAATTAGTGCCCTTACATGTTCTGCATGTAAGATTGTGAAATGTGTCTGATAGAGATTTCAAATTTTTACAAATTTTGACTGGCTCCATGAGGAAATTTGTCACACTGTCACCCTTGTTCTAAATGGTCGTATGTTAGGGTTTAGGGGTTTGTCACGCTTGTTAAAATTTCCACATCTATTGAACCCTTGTATTAATTTTTTATATTGACCCACTGTACTAGGTCACCGGTCATCCTACTCATGACTTATGGCATCATACCCATTGTCTTTACCGGCCCTGTTGCCTAGGCCCGCCGGTCATCGGGTGTTTTGTTTAAACTTTAAATATTTCATGGTCGACCCAAAATATTTCATCGTTTAATAACTTATATCTTAAGTTTTTAATTCTTAAGGGGTCGTTACCCATTACCTCGCTCATGGCCCCTTTTCTTATAACAAAAATATGCATGTGTGGAAATCCACGCCGTTGGATTTAAAGATTGATGGTCCATGCCCTTGCATGCAAGCCGTGTAGTATTAAAAAAATGAATTCTGGCTAGGTCGTGTAGTGTGCGTGATTGCGCCACGTGTCCTACATTTCAAGTGGGACCCATTTCCCACTATTGGCTTGATCTCCCATCATAGAATATCAATGGCTCTGATGTTCTGATGGGTCTTGATCTGAGCCGTAGCACGCGTACTGCACAAAATATTAAATGGTCTCATCTAACGCCTTGTGTAGTCTGTGCAATGGCGACACGTGGACTCAGTTGGTGGCACAAAGAGGTTGGATGGGGCCCATGGGTGACATGCATGTATTCTAACTGGGGAGTGTATCATTGGCCGATGGACCTGCCATGTGACATGGAATTTTCAAATGTTTTTGACTCAATCTGAATCGTTCCATAGGCCAACACACCGGTGCATCAACGACCTATATTCAAAATTCAGAACTAGACATGTGATGGTTGTTTGAGCTCTATAAATTGCAAGAATTAAATGTGTAAGCTCTTCGATGGATATCAACCTAATCTCCATGCGTGTGAAGGGCTACTTTCTGGCGATCATGATGAATAGTACATCGATTTCCATGTACTTGGGAATTAACGGTGGTGAAATAGATGCCAGCGAATAATCACTCACTCACTCGTGCTGCAATTGGAGCAGTGATGATCACTTCATCAATTTGCTCGACAAATATGCGTGATGGCTATTCATTTGCACCATAGCGATTAAGGGTTTGAATTCCTTTGTGCTTCTATATTGAGTGGTTGTTGCTCCTGCAAAGGCTTTGAGTTTGAGTGCAAGATGATCAAGCCTACTGCTTCTCTTTCATCGATACACAAGTCCACAAGAATGAGTACACAAAGATCTCAGGAGGAGGCACAACAATATGAATAGAGCACCCTTCCAGGTGCTCTTGGCTTCAAGGAAGAAGACATGAGGTCCCTCCCAGGTGTTACTAGGTGTAGCTCTTGGCTCAAGGGTCAAGTTGTAAGAGTAGATGTGGTGGGTTGTGGAAAGGGAAGGAAGTCTGTGGAGCATGGAAGAAGTTCAAAGGCCAAGCTGAGGTATGGTCATGGCTCTTTGGGTCGATAGAACTCGCCCATTGATGTCTCTGGCAGCTTTGGTGGTAGTGACTCAAAGACTGACTCTGATTACAACTACTTCCTCATGGCTTTGACTGAGATGGTTGGCGTGAACGAGGAGGTCTTCATGGTTTCTCCAATTATCGCTGTGGCATCGTGTGATGTTTTTGGTTCTAGTGTTGGGAATTGTGTTGATGAAGATAAGGTGGTGTTCTCGCCTCCCACTAAGGTGAAGCGACCTTTTGGACTGTGGTCGTGGTGCTGCTCTAGGTTTCGGGTAATGATAAGGTTTTTTGGGTTCTCCAATTTTTTTTTATGCTAATGTTGTTTATTTTTGGGTTTGACATGGATGTAAATGACAAAGCCTTGATGGAATTTTTCTGTGGATATGGTGACACTGACTGGTAACGCAGGTTGTTGCAAAATTTTGATTCCCCTATTCAACAAATGATTACATCTAATTGTCTAGGAATTTTGAAATGCGGATGAAATTTCATTTTGAAATGAAATTTTGCTAAAATGTAAATGCAATGAGCCTAAAGCTTGTCGCTCTCTTATCCTATAAAAGAGATTTCAAGGCTCATTGTAGAGGTTGGATTTTTGAATCCTGAAGGTCTAGGTGGTACATATTGAATGCATATAATGCAAAATTTGGGATGAATTGGCTTGTAAATTGTCTTGGGTGGATATGTATATGAGATAGTATTGATAGGTCTTATGTAATTACTGATATCGGAAGAAATCTAAAAATTTAAGGTAATTTCTCTCCTGTGTGTTGTTGTGACAGATTATGAATGAAAGTATCAAGTGTAGTTTCATTTGTCTTCAATAGTTGATTTGAACGTATGATTCTATTTCCTTCCTTAACTTAATGAGTTAATCAAATGCTTGAGAAAGGATTGTAATTTTGTGATAATGTACTAAAGATCTGATAAGGAGTGATACTTTGAATACTTTGAAGTTTTATGATGTAATGCATTGTGAGAATCGTTCATTGATGTTAGGGTTGAATATTATGTATGATTGAATATTTTATATGTGACTCTTGTCCAATTTGATGAGGCACTAGCTAGTTCATTTGGAATTCTTTTAAGTAGTTGAAATCAGAAAGAACCTACATGTGGATTCAAGGTCAGAACATTACTTAATTCAAATTTTATTCGCTCTAAGATGTAAATCTCGTATGGTATTTGTATTCCTAGCAAATATGTGGTCATTTGTATAGAGGTCAGCTAAGCCTTTGATAAGTCTTGTGTATTTGCAAGTTAGTAGGAGTGTATCTGTGTAGTGAAGTGTTCTTAAGATAGTGAGCATCAAATGAACATAAATAGGAACACCCTCCTTGGTCCCATAAAGCCTAAAGAGTAGGGGTAAGGGCATGAAAACTTTTACCCATTAGTTGGCCACAATCCTTGGTAATTCTTGAATATAAGGACTGACAATCCTTTAGGGAATTTGAAGGTTCTTCTGGAAAAACAACCAACAAAATGGGGACTTTGCTGGGGAGAACTTATGATAAATTTTTAAAAATAAGGAATCCCAGGTGTAGATGGTAGTATCACAGAGTCAAGCATTTGGTGAATCTGGACATTTGATTCAGTTTTAAAATAAAATTGGACCTAGGATGAGTTTTTGTTGCAGTAAGAATTAAAGCATTTGTGAGTGACTCCGTTGTTGGAGAAGACCCAAAACGAGATTTTCTCGTAGAATAAATTTATGTTGCTTGAGGTTTGTTCCTCTATGAAAGGAGGTGGCGAATCTGTCTAAAGAACCAGTTGAATTTTGAAGAAGGCTTCTAGGTTTGCAAAATTTGTAGTTAGGAAGAAGGGTTAACAACTGCTACAAATTTTCTAGGTATTCTCATAAATCTAAAGAAAGCATTATTCCATTTCAAAGACGTTATGAGAAATTTTCAAGGCTTGAGATGATAAATGGTTCCCTATTAGATGCAATTGCATTACCACGGGGAATACTAATAATAGTTCTTTTCATACTTCTAGTGTGTAATATCTGAAATGATTTGATAAGTATGCTTTGTTCTTGAATTATGTTTTTGAGAAGGTTTTAAGGCATAATGTTTCCATTTATGTTTTAGAATCATGGTCGAATTTGTAAATGATGCAATCAATAGCCATGTGTCAAGTTAAATTCAATTGAATATGGATATAAGAGGAGTTTCTTGTGAGGTAGTAAGTAAGAGTATGCAGGGTAGACAATCTTCACCATGCCCTCCAAGGGATTTTGTTATTGAAAGATATATGCCATTGGTTTTCAGTGGTATTAAAGGTTTCCCAAACCTGATTTCGAAAAATGTTAGAAAATGTTTTCCAAGTTCATAGGGCAAATCTCTGAATCAACCTCTAAGAATTTTCAAATATTTATGGATGTAATGGGGGATTATGAAGTAAATCATGAGGATGTTGTGATGAAACTTTTTATTCAATCTTTCAAGGATGATGCTAGGGATTGGTTCTCATATTTACTAACATGCTCTATAGCTTCATGGGATCAACTTAGGATGGCCTTTGCAGAGAAATTTGGTGAGAGAATAAACCCAAGTCTAGTAAGAAAGAATTTTATGGACATCCATAAAGAGGAGGATGAGTTAGTCCATTCTTTTAGTCTTAGATTTTCCAATATTATAAGGGACATCCCTGAAAATATAAGGCCAAATGATGTTGAGTTTTTAGTTGTGTATTTGGGTGCATTTGAAAAAAATATGAGCTATTTATTAAGGGATAAAGAGCCCACAACACTGATCCAAGCTTATTAGACTGTTATGGATATTGAAAATAATCTGAAGTATTCAATAATGAAGGGATGCCCACATGCTAATGCTAGTTATTCTGGCACATCCTATACAAGCATAATTAGTGAATCAACTAGTGAGGAACAATACAAAGAAGTTAAGACCCTTGCTATCCCATTTTCTCCATCACCACAATATGTTGATTAGGGTAAACATCAAGTGAATTGTCTATTGGATGTAAGTAATGTTGATCGCATGTCTTGTGCTACAAGATTATATGATATGAAGAGAAGTCAAGGTGAATTATCCCATGATTTTTTCCATTGATTTGTGGATGTATTGTTAGAAATACCAGAAAGTGTTAGGCCTAAAGAGTCAATATGCATTGACTTATTTTGTGAAATATATGAGTTAGGAACAAGTATGTTGCCAAAGGAATTAAAGCCTAAAATTCTAGGCCAAGTAGTTGAATGTATCAAATTGGTAGAAGGAACTAGAAGAAACCATGTGAGACATCAGATTCTTTGAGGTAATAATGGTTATAGCCCTGATAAGAAAGAGAAAGAAATGATGCAAATAGGTGAGTTAGACAACTCAATATAATGATTGCAATTTTTTCACCAATAATTTGGGGGTAGGTCATTACTTATGTGATGAAGAGAAAGAGGAGAACCCCTATTGTGATGGAGGATTTGATGCATCTGAATCAAGTTCTTGGGATGTACTAAAGGATGAAGAACTGGATGAGATCTGATTGACTGCACCGATGGGTCATTTGGTAAATGGCTATGATTCCAATGCTACTAATTATTAGTCTTCTACAAATGATCAGGATATTGATGTAGGGAAGTATGGTTTTTAGTTTGAGGGTTTTGAATGTAGTCTCAATATTGATGGATTCTCATGTTATGATGAATGTGATGATACTAAGTCACATCTTTCCTTTGTTGAATACGATAATCCCTACCAAATGAATGGAGATCCTCTTCTACAGCTTTGTAGGGATTTTGAGTATGATGATAGGCTACAAGGTTTGCATCCTTTAATAGAGGGATAAGATGCTTCCTTGACCATATTGAATATAGTGGATAATCCCCTCTTTGATGATCCTTTTCCCATGACAATTTTTAAAGAAGAATCCCCTATTTGGTGCAAGGATAATCCACTTTTTGAAGAATTGGTGATACTTTGGATGCACGGTCAGAACAAAGTTGTGAGCAATGTATTAGCAGGTTCATTGATGATAACGCCTATGAAATTGTCACATTTGGAATTACTATGGAGGATGAGATTAATAGTCAGGGGGAGATCAGAGTCATTGAGTGCCTTTCCTAGGAATATTATTATGACGCTAACTTGCACATACTTCAATCACAAGAAAAAGAGCATTCTAAATTTGATAGCGATGAAGAGTGTAAGCATATGGGTATCAATGATCGGTATGCCAATATTGAGTTTCATGGCAAGTGTTGGGAGGATGATGTGTATTTTGATGCACATATAGATTGTGGATCTATAGTAAGACTCACAAAAGATGAATGACATTATGAATCATGTATAGGGCAATTGAATTGTATTGAACATAATGTCAGCCAACATGAGTATGTGGTCAAATTTTGTGCTGATGCTCCTCATCTTTTGGATACCATTATGAATTTATTTGCACTCAACAGGGATGGAATTTATGTGAAGCAGGGTGAATATTTTCTTACATCTATCCATTTCCCTGCTAATTCTTCAGAAGATTTCTTACCTAGCTTGATGCACAGTGTTGTTGAAGGTTTCAAATTTGATATACAGAATGAATGTGATCAGGTGGAATATGGATGTTTCCTTTTTCCATTACAACTTGACAAGCCAAAGATTGATAAGCAAGACAGTTGCGAGGCAATTGGCATTTTTCAAAGTAGTACAACTTGTTGTAAATTTCCTGACATTAGTATTCATCCAATAGAGGTATGTGAAATAAGGGCCTCTAACAGAGATATGATTTGGCTCCAAAGCTTGGAGGGTCTTGGAACACCAAGCTTAAAAATTGAGGCCTGTGGAATTGGATGAATTCTCTTAACAATCATTTTTGTACAATATTGTAAATTTTGTATATAGATGTGGTTTGTTCTTTTCTTGCTATGTCTGCTTGTCTTTTCTGGATAAGCTCCTAGTTTGTTGTTTTGCATTTGTCTTCTTCTACCTAAGATCTGGATTCTCATCATAACCATCAGGGGTATGCATCCCCAACTTGGAGCCACTGATAGAGCTTTCAATTTTTTACAAATTTTGGCTAGTTCCATGAGAAAATTTGTCACACTGTCACCCTTGTGCTAAATGGTCATTGTTAGGGTTTGGGGGTTTGTCACCCTTGTTGAAATTTCCACATCTATTGAACCCTTGTGTTATTTTTTCATATTGATCCATTGTACTAGGTCACCAGTCACCCTAGTCATGACTTATGGCATTGTGCCCATTGTCTTTACTGACCTTGTTGCCTAGGCCTGTTGGTCATCGGGTGTTTTGTTTAAACTTTAAATATTTCATGGTCGGCTTGAAATATTTCATCGTTTAATAACTTATTTCTTAAGTTTTTAATTCTTAAGGGGTCGTTACCCATTACTTAGCCCATGGCCCCTTTTCTTATAACAACAATATGCATGTGCAGAAATCCACGCCATTGGATTTAAAGATTGATGGTCTAGGCCCTTGCACACACGCCGCACAATATTAAAAATTTGAATTATGGTTGGGCCATGGGGTGTGCACGATTGCGCCACGCGTCCTACATTTCAAGTGGGACCCATTTCCCACTATCAGCTTGATCTCCCATCGCAGAAGATTGACGACTCTGATGTTCTGATGGGTCTTGATTTGAGCCGTAGCGTGCGTACCGTGAAAAATATTAAATGGTCTCACCTAACGCCTTGTGCGGTCCGCACAATGGCGAGACATGGACTCATTTGGTGGCACAAGGAGGCTGGATGGTGCCCATGAGTGGCATGCATGTATTATGACTGGGGAGTGTATCATTGGCTGATGGGCGTGCCATGTGACAACATGGAATTTAAAAAAAAATTGACTCAATCTAAGTCATTCCATAGGCCAACACACCAGCACATCAACGACCTATATTCAAAATTTAGAACCAGCTATGTGATAATTGTTTGAGCTATCCAAATGGCGAGCATTAATGGTGCAAGCTCTTCGATGGATATCAACCTAATCTCCATGCATGTGAAGGGCTACTTCTTGGTGATCATGATGAATAGTACACCAATTTCCATGTATGTGGGAATTAACAATGGTGAAATAAATGCCAGCGAATAAGCACTCACTCGCTTGTGCTGCAATTGGAGCATTGATGATCACTTCATCAATTTTCTCGATAAATATGCATGATGGCTATTGATTTGCACCATAGTGATTAAGGGTTTGAATTCCTCCGTGCTTCTATATTGAGTGGTTGTTGCTTCTACAAAGGCTTTGAGTTTGAGTGCAAGATGAGCAAGCCTACTACTTCTCTTTTCCCGGTACGTAGGTCTGCAAGAATGAGTACATGAAGATCTCAGGAGGAGGTGCAACAACATGAAAAAATCACCCTTCCAAGTGCACTTGGCTTCAAGGAAGAAAACATGAGGTCACTCCTAGGTGTTACTAGGGGCAGCTCTCGACTCAAGGGTCAAGTTGCAAGAGCAGAGGTGGCGGGTTGTGGCAAGGGAAGAAAGTTTGTGGAGCATGGAATGAGTTCAAAGGCAAAGCTGAGGTATGATCGTGGCTCTCTGGGTCGACAAAACTCACCCATTGATGTCTATGGAAGCTCTAGTGGTGGTGACTCGGAGACTGACTCTGATTACAACTACTTCCTCACGGCTTTGACTAAGATGGCTAGCGTAAACGAGGAGGTCCTCACACTTTCTCCAATTACCATAGTGGCACTGTGTGATGGTTTTGGTTCTGGTTTTGGGAATTGTGTTGATGAAGATAAGGTGGTGTTCTCACCTCCCACTAAGGAAAAAACGAGAAGCAACCATCTGTATCGTGGCCGTGGTGCTGCTCCGGGTTCCAAGTAATGAGATGGTCTTTTGGGTTCTCCAATTTTGTTCTGATGTTGATGTTGTTTCTTTTTGGGTTTGACGTGGACATAAACGACAAAGCCTTGATGAATTTTTTTGCGGATATGGTGACATTGACTGGTAACATAGTTTTTTACAAAATTTTGATTCCCCTGTTCAACAAATGATTACATCTAATTGTCTCAGAATTTTGAAATGCAGATGAAATTCCATTTTGAAATGAAATTTCGCTAAAATGTAAATGCAATGAGCCCGAAGCTTGTTGCTCTCTTATCCTATAAAAATATTTGAAGGCTCATTGCAGAGGTCAGATTTTTGAATCTTGAAGGTCTAGGTGGTACATATTGAACACATATAATGCAGAATTTGGGATGAATTGGTTTGTAAATTGTCTTGGGTGGGTATGTATATGAGATAGTCTTAATAGGTCTTATGTAATTACTGATATCGAAACAAATCTAAAAATTTAAGGTAATTGCTCTCCTGTGTGTTGTTGTGATAGATTATGAATGAAAGTATCAAGTGTAGTTTCATTTGTCTTCAATAGTTCATTTGAATGTATGATTCTATTTCTTTCCTAACTTAATGAGTTAATAAAATACTTGAGAAAGGATTGTAAGTCTGTGATAAGAAGTGGGTAAAAGTACAAAGTTGTGTCACACTTTTGGCCAACTTATCAGCATAAGTGAAGTTTAGTATTTATAACTAAAAATCAATTTTGGTCAAACGTATAATCTAGTAAGATTCATTCTAGATAAATTAAATACTTCCACAAATTTTCCAACTAAAATTGTTGGCTAAATGCATATGTAGCAGCACTTTTAGGCCAATTTACTAAAAAAATGACATTATTTGAAAAAATTAATGTTTCAACAACTCCTACTCATATAAATAACATTTTTTTTAAATGTAAAAATACCCTTTTGTAGATCCATATGTTTAGTTTTAAAATATTTATTTATTTTAATATTCCAATTATTATTTTTATTTTATTTTTAATTTTTACTAAAAGTAGGTTATCAACATAAAAATATTAGGTTGATTATCATGCCAAGAAAAATACTAAAACTAATTTTTTTTTTTAAAAAAAATATGATGCCCTTGATAAAAGAATCAAGATTAAAATAGCATAATTTTTTTTCTATTTTAGATAAATATTTAATATAAAAGTTGACTTCGACTGGAAACAAGTGTGTTTTAGTTCACACACATTTAAATATCTATTTGTTAAAATTGCAAAAAAATATATCCATTCCCTAAAGTTTCCAATTATAAATATACACAAAAAATTTGAAGGGAAAAACAAAATTTACTATATAAAGCTTGACGTCTCATGCAATGTCATTTTTTAGCATTTTATCAGCAACTAAATTATAGTGTTAATTTATAAAAAACTATATTTAAATAATTTTTTAATTTTAAAAAAAAAATACAAACATAAAATATACTAAAAATTACACATTTTATTAGTTTACATCATTTCAAAATTCAAAACATATATGCCACTTTCTAGTGCTTGAAGTTTAAAAGTTAGATCGGTGTTGGTCATTTCCTTTATAAAAGTGTGACACAACTTTATACTTTTACTCGAATGATACTTTGAATACTGTGAATTTTTATGATGTAATGCATTGTGAGAATCATTCACTGATGTCAGGGTTGAATATTATGTATGATTGAATATTTTATATGTGATCCTGCCCAATTTGATGAGGCACTAGCTAGTTCATTTGGAATTATTTTAAGTAGTTGAAATTAGAAAGCACCTACATGTGGACTCAAGGTCAGAACATTACTTAATTCAAATTTTATTCGCTCTAAGATGTAAATCTCGTATGGTATTTGTATTCCTAGCAAATATGTGGTCATTTGTATAGAGGTCAGCCAAGCCTTTGATAAGTCCTGTGTATTTGCAAGTTAGTAGGAGTGTAGCTATGTAGTGAAGTGTTCTTATGATAGTGAGTATCAAATGAACACAAATAGGAACACCCTCCTTGGTCCCACAGAGCCTAAAGAGTAGGGGTAAGGGCCTAAAAATTTTTACTCGTTAGTTGGCCACATGCCTTGGTAATTCTTGAATATAAGGACTGGAAATCCTTTAGGGAATTCGAAGGCTCTACTGGAAAAACAACCAACAGTTTCAAGGCACTGAAAATCAATGGCTTGGAAAAAAATGCATGGGCAAGATTTTTAAGCGCTTGTGCATCAAGTGAAAAGTCACTCCATGTAGGAGCAGTGATTTTCACCACTCCTACATGTGGAGTTTGGAGTTAATCTTCAAAGTGTAAATGAATCTAAAAACCCTGCCTTATCATTTGAAACAATGGAAAGTTTAAGGTGTAATGTTGGTGATTTTCACCACTTGGACATTGTTGAACAACTTAAAAACTTGGTGCCTAAGTGGTGATTTTCACCTCTTGGACATCAAGACTCTTTCATTGAAGATCAATGAAGTTTAGTTTAAACTCATGCATATATTATAAATTTCACCGCTTGACAACATTAGCAATACATTTGAAAATGGAAGCACAAGAAGGTGAAGGGGAAACATAGGGGAAAAGATAACCTAGGATCCACTAGCACAAACAAAAACCCTAACAAAAATATGAAGAGCAGATACGCATATGGAAAGAAGGTAGAATATTTTGAAAGTAAACGACAAGATTCAAGAACCCTAATTGATATGAGAAAATGTCTAGGCCACACAAAAAATAAAACAAAGATAAAAATAATTTAAGGATGGTGAAATGTAATGAAACAATAAACAACATACCTAGTGGAAAGACACTGAAACCCTAAGTCAATGCTTGAATAAATCTTCAAAATCGGGTTGCAGGAGGTTGGAGAGTGATCTGTGCAAGAAGGAGGAAGGAATGGCGAAATGAAATGAAGTTAGGTTAACTTAAAATCAATTTTAAGTGATTTAAAAGTGTAATAAATGAACTCAAGTCTTGCATTGATGAAGGCACTAACTTAGGAGGGAAAACTAGGAAATATGCACTAGCGGTGAAAATCACCGACTGTGCATATTTAAAAATGAATAAGTATAGAAAAAAAAATACGAGCGATAATTTTCACCGCTTGTGCAACTTTTTGCAAAAGCAACAACATGTAGGAGCACTGAAAATCAGTGCTCCTACACCTAAAGTGTAAAAATGACTAAGACAATATGTAGGAGCGTTGATTTTCAGTGCTCCCACAATTTTCACAACTCTCGAAGGCTGGAAGCTGATGAAGATGCTCATTTCGAAGCTCCTTGAAAGACAGACAGGGGAACGCTCAGATGGATTGTTTGGAACTTTATAACGCACATTGATTTAATTGAAATTTTCCTTGTTTTGTGTGCTTGAACATCACGAACCTATGAAATAGACAAGTTTTGTAGGGGGTTATCCATGGATCGAGCATTGCTAGATTCCATGATAACACTCCCATTACAAAAATCTCAACACCCTTTTTTATTATTAAAACTCCAAATATATCTTAAATGGCATATAGTATTCACCAAAAAATATTTGTTTTGTCATATACATTATGCAAGGATCCCTTTGATGTTTTTTAAACTTAAGAATGAGCAAAGAAATATTTTGAATAGTATTTATCATAGACTTGATTGTGCTAGTATGGTCCTATGAATTGGTTAAAATATTGAAAATATTACTACTGAATGTGGAGGTCTTCTTGTAAGCTTAAATCTTGCACACTCTTAAATAGACGGCTGGTTAGCCTCAACCTCAACAATTGTTTCTTTAAAATAATGAAAAACTGATAAACGTTTTTGCAATCGCTTCTTGAAGATAGTCAATGGAAATATTTTAGGAATGATAGGATGAAATGCAGATATGTTTAATGCAAAAATGTTCATAGATTGGAATGGACGATTTCTTCATTATATTTCCTTGCACTATTCATAGCAAAAGAAATAGGGAAAGCGCTTAACGATTAACCAAATAGAATAGAATTTTGGGCACTTTAATCTAATATATTCAGTTACAACTCAATAGGAATTTTATAGGAACCTAAACAATTCTTGTTGTAATATCATGTTAGGAAAATCGAGAACATTTACATTTATACATAATGAAATACAAAATGATAATAATATTATTGAGTTTATCTTGGAATTTGTTACTCTATAATTTTTATAAAGACTTTCAAATATAAAGGAATGTAATCAATTGTTAAATAATAAAAATAAAAAATAATTCACTTAATGATTTTATTAACATAACCCTTAATATTCCAATATCTACGAGTTTCAATGAAAGCCACAATCGAAACCAAATATGAGAGAATAATTTTATTTTATCAAAGGATGCAAATGTACAATTTAAGTACATGAATGTAATTGATTATCATTGATTATATTACAATGAGAAACTCTTAGTTATATAGGTCAATGTGACACATACGCCAACATAAGATTGACATGTCTTTTAATCTTATGAATTGAGACATAAAATGATAATGACCTAAGAATTCCCTAAGTAAACTAGTGGGAATAGGACCTATAGGTAAACCAATTTGGTAAAATATTCCATTCACACCAACAATAAGTAATAGAGTTATTCACACAAACACTCATAATGAGAAACATTGGCATAAATTTGATATAATGTTAAAATCTTATGAGATATTGAGCTATCTATTTTGCATCCATGAAAAAAGTACAAAAAATCAATTTTCCTTAGGTGATTATAGTTTTTTTGTGACTTATAAATGATTATTAATTTCGACCACAAATTTTGTTGATGTTAGATGGAGACATATGTTAGAATTTTGCATGAACCTTCATGTTGTGTCCTTGAGTGAGTTATTATGAGTCCCATAGAACATGTATGTGTTGGAGCCAAGTTTATGAGATTGCATCACTATCTAAATTTGCGTAGTTGATATTGTGACAAGATTCACAATTTTTAGACCTTGATTATTGGGTTCATTAGTGGATAAAACTTGCTTTTGGGTATAAAGGATTTGATTAGCAGTTATGTAGGGTTAATATATAACACCTTTGATAAATAATTTTTGATATAGGGTATAAAATAGGATTTTGAAAGGGCCTCAACCATTGTACAAGGAAGTAGAGAAGTTGGAACAACATAACAACAAAACTATAACCAATCAACAACTAAGTTGTCACTAAAAGAAAATAGTCCAAACACCAAAATATGAACCCCAAAAAGAAACTTAATAGGACCAAAGAAAGAAAAAATATAAACCCAAAGAAGTTAAAGTCAGTTCATAGCCACATTTGCTTCCCACTCTTCTTTTAAGAAGTATAGGAGTTGATTTTTAAGGGCCTCCTCATTGGATTTTGTCTCTCTTCTTATTTCTTCTAGTTATTAAATTGGGGTCAATATGATGAGGAGTATACTCCATTCTATCATTTAACTCCTTTTATAACTATTCTTGATAGTGGTTGTAATGACAGAAAAGAGTCCACCTTTTCCTTGCTTGATTTGGGAATAATTAATGATAAATTGGACCTGATATCGCCTTGATTTACTATTGTGATGAGTTTTACACATCCACATTAGGTCTTGGGCCCTTTTAAAGCTAAATTAATTTAACTCTACCTTAATTTAATGTTGTAAAGCGTATTTATTTACACCTTCACATTAAATTTGAGAGGCTTGTAAACTAAGGTGGACCTAATCTATTATTGTAATGTTTTTTACACATTCACATGGGATTTTAGGCCTTTCTAAGCTAAATAGACCCAATTTTTCCTTAATTTAGTGTTGTATAGTGTATTTGTTTACACTTTCACATTAGAATTTGGGCCCTCTTGCATTTATGACCTTTATATCATCATAAATAGGCCCCTATGACCCCATATTATGCATCCAAAGGCATATTTAAATCAAAAACCTGATAAGATCAACATATAAACTTAATTTCTTCACTCCCTGACACTTTAGCTAGCAAAATAGCCCTTGTGGGACCCATTCACCAGTTTGGGTAAATAAGTCCCATCTAGGTGGGACTCATTCATCGAGCTAGGTGAATAAGTCCCATTTGAGCTATTTTTAAGGTTTGAGCGAGAAAAACTAGGTTTTAAGTTCAAAATTTTTCTATGTTAGCCTTGAGGATCAAATAAATGGTCATTTGAGTGCATTTACTATATAAACAAGATTTCAAATCATTATTTTGCCTAAGAAATATAAGACTACATGATATCAAGCCAAGCAAGCAAGAGTTAAGCATTCCAAGACTTTACAAGATCATCAAGATAATATTCAAGATCATTTCTGAGGCATTCAAGGGCAGATTTCTTAATCAATTGTTGCAACAATTCAAGATCCATTATCATGTCAAGGATATCAAGCATCGAGCATATTATTGAGCTAGTGGTGTGATATAGCATTGAAGATCCAAGATCAAGCATTGTTCTACACCTTTTTTCAAGATCAAGATCTACATCCTTCATGGCCATTTCATGTTGAGTTGTAGATTTATAAAACATCATTTACAAGACATCATTCAAGGTATCATTGTTCATGTTTCATATCTTATGTTTCATGTTTAATGTCCTTGTTTCATTGTTTCATCATTTGGTTTAATTACCTAAAAGGGGTTTGACCAAGGAAAACCCCCATTCCCTAACAATCAACTCTCTCTCTCTCTCTCTCTCTCTCTCTCTCTCTCTCTCTCTCTCTCTCTCTCTCTCTCTCTCTCTCTCTCTCTTTGTGTGATTGTAGAGCAGGTGCTAAGAAGACTTGAAGATCATTGAAGATTAGGTTACAATCTTGTTGGAGCTGTCTCCCCATTGTAAAGGTCATAATCTTCACTAAAAGGTCATCTACAATCTTGAAATCAGAGTTTCAGATCCATAAACATTGAGAAGCAGAAAGAATAGACAATAAAGACCAGATTCAGACCTTGAATTTCTAGAAAATCCAAATTGGACTCATTCACCACAAGTGGCTAATGAGTCCCACTGTAGGTTTTTTTCAGAGATTTTTGCAAATTTGGATACCCTTTTGGCTAAAACTTACTCCTGTGTAGAGACCTAGATTTGGGACTGATTCACCCAGAATGGCGAATGAGTCCCACTAGGCCAAAAAATAGTTTTTTCAAGATTTCAAAGCTCTCTTCCATCTCCTTCAAGTTTTTAGGTGCACACTTTCTATTTTACAACTTTCTATTTTTCTTTGTTTGCATTTCTAAGTCATTTAGTAAAGCATTGCATCAAAATAGATTTTTCATTTCATCTTGCATGTCATACATTTTTCCAAGCCCTAGCTTGGTGGTGAACCCCTCTTGCAATCTGAAATCATATCCTAGGATACCTTATTGTTAAATATATCCCTCCATTCTTTATTGTATTGAGATCTCTAAGGTGTCTTTGAGTGTAGCAAGTGTGAAATAGGAACCCTATCCTTATGCTCTATTCTTCAAAGGTGGGGAATACTATTCCCTTGATTACATTTTGGTGAACCCGACATGATCTTGGAGAATACAAGATCATAAACAAACAAATTTAAAAGGCAAAAGAAAAAGTGGTAATTTCAACACATAATTTGGAAGACTCATTGAAAGAATCCACCTCAACCACTTTAGAAGAAAAGACAACATACACAACAAACTTTGATGAAACTGACTATCAACAACCTCTGAATCCTAAAGAAATGAAAAAGATTTATGGAAAAGGTTATGAGATTATGAAACAACTTTCATATAGTGGAAAAGGATGTGATGCTAGACAACAAGGTATCTGTGTCCCCATCAATTCTAACACACAAGAAACAACTCATGGTCTTGGTTATTCTCCTTTCATATAAATCAACCCATCAAACAAACCTTCACTTAATAGCAACACCAAGCCAACTTTAAGATTAGCTCATCCTGAATTGATAGACACTAATGGTCTCAATTGTTATCCTTTGTGAGAAATAAAACAAACAAAGAAATCTTTGCTTAATGCCAATGTCATCACACAAAAAACTAATGATTTGAATTTGTTAGATTTTACACCCTCTTGTGAAGGAGAGTACAAAATCTCGCAATCTAAAGAGTCTTGTGTAGGTATGACATATTTTACTAGGCAGGAGACATCTTTGTCCCACAATAACAAAACATCCTCTACCATTGATCAAGAAGGTAACTTGTCGAGACTCCTCCAAGATCGTTTGATATCCCTCCCTTCAAGAACATGAAAGAAATTCTACTACAAGAGTTCATTTTGTGAACATCATAGAGTTCATGGTCATTCTACTAATGAATGTAAGGCTTTAAGTGATAGAATTCAACATCTTAAGGAGTGTGGTGCTCTTCCCTGTGTTGAAGCACATAATTCCTCTAATTGATACTGATTTTTACACTAGCATGTTCCTCGTCAATCATTTCGGCTCATCCTTGTCCTACACTAAGTGGGGGCAAGGGGTTAAGTAGAATTTTCCTCATATGTCACTTTTGGTTTTCTCTTTTGGGATATTTGATCACCTTTCATGTACATATAAGAGCAACCTTGGGATGTGGACAACATGCCTTAAGTTGACTTGCATGTGACATAATTATTCATGATACAATTCGATTCAGAAACATATGACTTGACATAGGGATTTTTGAATAAGCTCTCATATCTCCTTCTACTTTAAATCCATTTCTCATAGTAATGGTGTTAGCAACCACTTTAAAGTGGGGGAATACATAGAAACTCATGTTTCACTGTGCAATTTTCTTTATTCATGTGATGCGTCTTTTTCTTGGTGGTTTCATTGTGTTTTATTTCCTCCATGAGCATGATATTTTTTTGACTTGTCCTCTCTTGGAGACATTAGGCACAATTTTTCCTAAGAAGATACCTTGCATGAACTAAGAGAAATCCCTTTGAACATACCTTACACTATCTCACAACATCAATTATATGGCCACCTTGCATAACACATCTTGCATGCCTGTAGATCCATCTTATGTGTTCATGAACTCCAAGCATATGAAGTTTTTCTTGCCTCATGAAGCTTGAAGATCATTATTGTATAGCGCCTTATCAAAATTATCAAGGGTATAACTTTTGGTATGGTTTGAGCAAGAAGCCCAACTAAGGCATGACTTTCCCCATAGCCACTTGCATTTGTGTGTGATTGCATACCATCCATGAGTGTATGTGTCTCACCTTCTAGGACTTCTCACCTAGCAGAAAACCAAGAGTTTTGTTGCCTCAGAGTGAGTGTGCATTTTTGAAAAAACAACCTAGATCTGATTCACATCATGTTGGACAAATGGTTGAAGCTTTGTCCACCTCATTTTGTATTTTAATTGTTCTTGTTTTTCCTTTCTTTTAGTTATTGGCATTGCATGATCATGTATCTTGATGCTTCATATCATATATCTTGTGTGTGTCCTTTTATGCTCATGTTGATTTGACATAGGATCTTGGACCCTGGGGGCTTGACCACTTCCTTGATCTTTGTTATTCTAGACCATTCACATTGGCACACTTGAACCCCTCTTGAATGTCTACTTTAGTGTGAGTTTGAAGCAAGTTAATCCTCTCACTAAAGTGGGGGCTAGATGTATCGAAAAAAAGTGTTTTCCTTTTCCTTGCTTGATTTGGGAATAATTAATGATAAATTGGACTTGATATCACCTTGATTTAGTGTTGTGATGAGTTTTACACATCCACATTAGGTCTAAGGCCCTTTTAAAGCTAAATTAACTTAACCATGCCTTAATTTAATGTTGTAAAGTGTATTTATTTACACCTTCACATTAAATTTGGGAGGCTTGTAAACTAAGGTGGACCTAATCTAGTGTTGTAATGTGTTTTACACATTCACATGGGATTTTGGGCCTTTCTAAGCTAAATAGGCCCAATTTTTCCTTAATTTAATGTTGTAAAGTGTATTTATTTACACTTTCACATTAGATTTTGGACCCTTTTGCATTTATGACCTTTATATCATCATGAATAGGCCCCTATGACCCCATATTATGCATCCTGAGGCATATTTAAATTAAAAACCTAACAAGATCAACATATAAACTTAATTTATTCTCTCCAATATTTTAGCTGGCAAAATAGCCCCTGTGGGACCCATTCACCACTTTGGGTAAATGAGTCCCATCCAGGTGGGACTCATTCACCTAGCTTGGCAAATGAGTCCCATTTGAGCTATTTTTAAGGATTGAGAAGGAAAAACTGGGTTTTAGGTTCAAATTTCTTCTATGTCAGCCTTAGGGATAAAATAAATGGTCATTTGAGTGCATTTCCTATATAAATAATCTTTCAAATCATTATTTCACCTAAGAAACATAAGCCTACATGATATCAAGCCAAGCAAATAGGATTTAAGCATTCCAATACTTTACAAGATCAGCAAGATAACATTCAAGATCATTTCTAAGGCATTCAAGGGAAGATTTCTTCATCAATTGTTGCAAAAATTCAAGATCCATTATCATGTCAAGGATATCAAGCATCAAGCATGTTATTGAGCTAGTGGTTTGTTATACCATTGAAGATCCAAGATCAAGCATTGTTCTACACCTATTGTCAAGATCAAGATCTGCATCCTTCATGGCCATTTCATGTTGAGTTGTAGATTTATAAGACATCATTTACAAGACATCATTCAAGGTATCATTGTTCATGTTTCATATATTATGTTTCATTTTTCATGTCCTTGTTTCATTGTTTCATCATTTGGTTTAATTACCTAAAAGGGGTTTGACCAAGGAAAATGCCCATTCCCTAACAATCAACTCTCTCTCTCTCTCTCTCTCTCTCTCTCTCTCTCTCTCTCTCTCTCTCTCTCTTTGTGTGATTGTAGATCTAGGTGCTTAAAAGATTTGAAGATCATTGAAGATTAGGTTACAACCTTATTGGATTTTTCTCCCCATTGGAAAGGTCGTAATCTTCACTAAAAGGTCATATAGAGCCTCAAAATCAGAGTTTCAGATACGAAATCCTAGAGAAGCAGAAAGAGCAGATAGTAAAGACCATATTCGGACCTTGAAGTTCCAGAAAATCCAAACTAGACTCATTTTCCACAAGTGGTGAATGAGTCCCACTATAGGTATTTTATGAAGATCTTTGCAAATTTGGATACCCTTTTGGCTGAAACTTACTCCTATGTCTAGAGACCCAGATCTAGGACTGATTCACCTAAAATGATGAATGAGTCCCACTAGGCCAAAAATTCAATTTTTTTAGGATTTCAGAGCTCTCTTCCATCTCCTTCAATTTTCTAGGTGCACACTTTCTGCTTTACAACTTTTTGTTTTTCTTTGTTTGTATTTCATCAAACTAGGTTTTGCATTTCATCTTGCATTTCATACATTTTTCCAAGCCCTAGCTTGGTGGTGAACCCCTCTTGTAATCTGAAATCATGTCCTAGGATACCTTATTGTCATATCTCTCCCTCTATTATTTATTGGATTGAGATCTCTAAGGTTTCTTTGAGTGTAGAGAGTGTGAAATAGGAACCCTATCCTTATGCTCTATTCTTCAAAGGTGGGGAATACTATTCCCTTGATTATAGTGGTGTTACTAACTTCCACAACTCTCTTAAGGTTGGATTTAGTATCTCAAAAATCATTTTCGAAAGAGAATATTCTTTATTCTTGTTAGTATTCTTTGCTTTCAACTTGGTCATCTCTTGCATGGATTCCTATTATTTGAAATAACTCATCAACCTTGAACTTCTTAACCATGCACAAAGTTTTGATGTTTAACTAATTGTGAGAGAGGGGGACCACCCACTACAAGGCCCTAGGTCATGAAAGGCCAAGAGCGAAAAGGCTACCCTAACTCACCTTAGTTGAAAGGGTAGTTAGGATGAAGAGGATGAGAATGATGAGGAATATGTGTCCTTCAATTACCCTGCAATCCAAAAATTTGGAAGAGGGCCAGATGAGTCAGCCTTTAGAATCAGATTCATATCTTAGGTAGCTCTATGTATGAAGATGGAAGCATTGTTCCAGGATGACAGTGCGGCTCGTTGGCGTCTCACAAGTGCGCTAGCATCCGTACGACCAAAGAACCAAAAATACAAGATTCTAATTTAGTAAGGGAGACTACAAGTCTAGTCTAGATGTGTTTAAAATAATAGAATGAGATTAAGATGAATGAAACACAAATACAAATGCGATAAAAGAAATGTATTTCCACCAAGGTGACGAAGACGACTCCATAGAATGCTCTCCTCTCCAACTTGCTCTAAGATCTCTTCACTTGCACAAAAGGAAGGGAGAAGTTGTTGGGGCTGTATAGGGGCCTACCTCAATCAAATCCCCATCTTAGTGTTTCCACCTCCATGGACATCCAATTATGGAATGATAGAAATAATGATAAAGGAAAATAAGCTACAAGCTACGTATGCAAGAAACACTACAAAAAAATAAGTGCTTACCCAATCAAAGGAAAAAGGAGAGAAGGGAGGAGCTTACCGCCTCTGTCCAAAGTGCTCAAGGCTTATGGAGGAGTGAATGAGAGGGACTTAGGCCTCTGTTTCCATGGTGTATGTCCTATACTCGTCTTGTCGGAGTGATGGAGTATTGAGTTGTTGCAATGGAGTGAAGGATGTTGCTGCAAAGCTTGGAAGTGAATGCTCAAAGAGCGCTCAAATGTTTTAGCCAATCTTGCAAAAACTTGAGAATGGTTGAAATGGTCAAGAATATAAAGAAGGTGAAAAACGGCCATATTCGGGTCAGCCAGGCAAAGAGGGACGTTACTCTTCGACTTCCAACTGAGAATGTAATACCTCTGCAGTCTCAACCGTAGGAATCTTCCGGGGACATAAGTGCATCGTGTGAACGTCTATGCGCTACGCAGTCATCTTCGCGTCGCATGAGCATCTCTGACAAAAACACCCCCATCGACACACAAACAAGGTGCCAAGTGAACTGTAAGTAGTAGGCTTAAGTAGAATTAAACCTCCGCTTTTGATTTTCTAAGGTGTTAAAGGGGAAAAAGGGGATTTGCACTAGGGGTGCAAATTCACATTAATACATTTTCCCCCCACTTTAGCAAGCATGAGTACTGATGAGTGCTTCGGTAAAGTAGATTAGTAAGAGAGTAGCAGAGTAAGAGATGTATACCTGAACCGAGGAGGGAGCAGAGAATGGTCTGGAAAACTTGGAAGTGCAGGATAGGACTTCATAGTTCCACAAAACCACAAAGCTGAAGTACAAAGTGCCTTACAGGCTCACGCTCGTGCAAGGGGGGTTATCCTTCAAGAACTCTCACATGAAGGAAACCAAGAAATGCACCGTACAGACTCGTAGACCTACAAGGAAAGTATCCCCCAAGAACTATCACATGAGGGAGTCTGAGTAGAAGGGACTCGATAGAGTCATAGATGGCAACATGTTTACCCACAGATAGAACACATCAAGAAGCGGCCGCACAAGCCAGTGAATGAAAAGTCACATAGACCATTGCTAAGCTGTAAGAATTTTAAAGGGGTCCCTCGAGAACCCTTCAAAATGAAGGAGGGTTCACTCAAGGGACACGCTGCTTGAAAGGTAAAGTCTAGACGAGCTATCCCCGAACTAGACATGAAAATGTGAAACCGGTCTAGTCGGGCTGCCCCCAGACCATACGTGAATATGTAAGACTGGTCTAGTTGGGTTGCCCTCAAGCTAGACGCCATAAAACTTGTTGAATATTTTTGAAGGGGTCTCTTAGGAACCCAACGTGAAAAAGAGGGGTCCACTCAAGGGACTCATTGTTCGAAATCTAATGTCTTCCTTCTCGAATCGATTCGTCATCAAGGAATCCTTTTGAAAGATGTTCACTTCATCAAATAATTTGAAAGGAAGGAGATGTGCTCGCGCAAGGGGAAGACTAAGACCATTCCCGCTTCAAAGGAGGATTCCCATGTCCTTTCTTTACAAACCCATGATGAAGGAAACACGTTCCGCTAGGGTTTCAAGTTGAGAATATAATTCTAATAAGGAAGTGTGTGAAGGATCTTCGAAAAAATATTCTTTTGGCAACAAATGCATTTTCTAAAGATCATGAAATGTAGAAGTAATGTTGTCACATATGAGAGGGACAAATCAAGCAAATAAGAGAGAAAGATAAGGAGATAAGTAGAAGAAAAGGGGAACATATACAAATGGCATAGGGGTAGCCTGATATTTTGGGGTCAGAACTGCTTCATAAATATATGTATAAGTATAATAATAGTATATAAATGAACTGTCATCAACCCCCTACTACATCAGGCCATGTGAGGAATGCACGAGAAGACAAAGTAAAATAAAAAATTGGGTCAACATGGAAGGAGGCCTAAATGCTCCTGACGCTTTGCATCATCCCCAATTTACCAAAAGTCCATCATAAACATGGAAGAATGTAGATACGTATAGAGGAAGGTGTACAACACACACACCATGCCTATATCCATGCACCAACAAGGGTGACGAGGGTCATCCAGGCACATAGAGCATGGTCATAGAGGAACACATGCAAATGACACACACATATCTACTCTAAAGATCAAGAAGAGGGTCTCCCCCTAACACTGGTTAACCAAGAGGTCGTCAAATTCCCACTCTAGATCATCATAGGAAGGATGACGAGCCTGCAACATTTTAATGTTAAGAGGAGGAGCTTCCAATCCTCCCACAAAAAGGGCTAAGGTAGAGGGACCTGTAAGGTCTCTGTCGCTCAGCTCTTGTGGGTCCAGGGTCAATGACCTAGCGAATATTGCTGACAGGGTCAAAACTTTGTCCAATGAGTTAAACATGCACTTAAGAGGAGTTCCATGTTTTACCTCAGTGGACAAAGGAGTCTGCACCAGAGGTTCACTGCTAGGCTCATTGAGTAACTCAAGAGTAGTGAAAAAATTGGGGGAAGCCGGGATTGGTTATTTGACTAAGACAAAACAAGTCAATTTGGGGCCACCTTTCAAGGAAGGAGGGCTCTTCTTGCATCCTCCATTGTTGGAGGGACCACACTGTACCTTCTTCTTCATCGGAGGAGGTGAACTCCCCACAAATGAAGCAAGGATCGAGGGAGAAGAGGAAAGAACCGTAGTGGAACAACTGAAGTGTTCACCATGTCCATGGGCTTTGGGAAAGGAAAGACATCTAGAATGGAAGTCAATAGGGGTGGATTCATAGAAGGAGCAATAAACACTTGCACCCTTCCAGGTGCAGGTGTGCTCACAACGGGAGTTGAAAGAGGTAAAAAACTAGGTTGAACAAGGACAGAAGGGGGGAGAGAGGAAGATACCATAGGAGGTGCGGCCTTCTCCTCCTCCTCCTTCTATAAGGAGGATTGCTCAGCTAGGAGATCCTTTTTCCGACACTTACGTTTGCGTGCAAGGTGATTTCTACAACTCTTCGAACCAAAAGCTAGAACTATTGAAGGGAAAAAAGGATCCTACTCAGCGATGGGAATGTCCTCCACGGTTGTTTCTAGCATAAGGGAAGACTCCTGAATGGGAGTAGAAGAGGTAGGTTTAGAAATGGTGGGAGGAGTCATCTCTACCACCTTAGAGGTGGGTCCTTTTCTATTTAGGGGAATAGGAATAGGTCGAGGGGTGAACTCTCTCCGCAAGCCTTTCTTTCTACCATAAAAATAATACCAGGGCCCTAGAGACCCATTAGGGAGATCTAATATCCTAATCTTTGGCCTTTTCCAAGGAGGCATCATCGGAATTAGCAGGTAGAGCCCAGGCTTGTTCATCCAATACTCCTCCCAAGAGAGGGGAGTGGACAAGTCAACCCGGGAAGGAGCGAGCTTCCCCTTCCCCTTCTGGGAGGAGGTGGCAAGCTGCTCAACTACAGGAAGAGTCAACTTTGGCAGTCCCTTACTTCCAATCTTGTACTTCACATAGTTCTTGTAAAGCAGGTTTGTCCTCTGTGGGAGAGGACCGACTGGAGTGGGCCAAAAGTGATCCAATGAATATCCTCCACAGGATACCACAAGCTGATATCCAGTGTCATGCACGACATGCATGACACCTTCATGGGAAAACTTAAGACACTTATGAATCACATAGCTGATCCCATTCATGGAAGCCAACCAAGGTATACCGAGCTTCACTCTAAACAGGTTTGACTCAGGAATGACATCGAATATCGTGTCTACAGTCCTAGGTCCAACTAGGATGAACAACGTTATCGATCCATAAGGTTTAAGAGAAATTACATAATGTGTATGGATGATGGATTTGGTATTTTCATACTCTTCCCTTTGTATGGAATTCAAGAGTAACATCTCCTCTATTATGACATTCACTCTACTCGCGGGGTCGACTAGGACCTCTGTCACAATGTTTCCATTGAGGCGAGCAGGAATATAAAATGAAGAAGGTTTGTTGTTTGTTGGAATGTATTGCGAGGTAAATGCAACATCTGGCTAGTCGGTCGTAAGACAAGGAGAGGGAGTAACAATAACCACATTAACATACACCTTCGGGTGAGAAGTTGAATTGGTGGGATCGACAATCATGTTAGCAGAATGTGACGGAAACAGATCCATGTATATTTACAAATCACTGTTAGCTTTTGCCACTGATTTGTTCATATTGTGTTTACTCCCATCAAGGCGGATAGTACTATCCTCGATGCAGTGTTGTATCCCATGACGCAGGCGCATGCAGCATTCAGTATTGTGTCCATTAACTTGATGGTACTGACAATACATATTTTCCTCATACCAGCTAGGGTATGGTTCTCTAACTGGTTTAGGAGGTGGTAGGGTAAGGATCTTATCCTTCACCAACTTCTACCAGATGGAAGAATAGGATTCTGATAGTTTCATAAAAAAATTGTCGTGTTTGAGGCTATTGTTATCTACAGTGGATACTACATTCACAACAACTTTCCCTTTCTCGAAAATTGATATGATAAATATTCCTTCAGAATGGGAGAGTGAGGAGGAACCCCCGAATTGAACCACCATCTACTAGTATTCTCGTAGATCCACACACAGATGTGCGAAAGAGGGATACCTCATGAGGGCGAATTTCTCTTGCTAGTGTCTCTGTAAATTCCCTCTGAAGACCTTATGTACATCAGAGTCAAGTAACAGATACGAGATCTATGAGAAGATCGCTTGGTAGCGCGCTATAAAGTCCATAACCTTTTCATTTTCCCCTTGTTTGCACCAAACAAGGTCTGAGAAGGTCATCTTTGGTTCGATATTGGCTTGGAACTATCGCAAGAACTGGTTCACAAGCTGATCAAATGTGAAGATGGAGTTATTGAGAAAATAATAGTACCAATCTAGTGTTGTATATTTGAGGGGTCAGGGGAATAGTTTGGCCATCCATGCATCATGATGGAATAAATTAGTGCATAGGGCATTAAAGGTGGACACGTGTGTTTGTAGGTCCCCTTTACCACCGTATTTCTCAAATTTGGGAATCCCCATCCCTAGTCAGAATGGTGTGTTTAGAATAGCAACCGACAACGGGCTATGTCGGGAAAAAGGTTGAAAGATAGGTTGAGCAAAGGCCTGGGATAGGTTTTCTAGCTGGTTTTTCATCTTCCCCATATTCTAAAGAAGACTATTCAGTATAGGGTCATTAGAAGATAGAGGGCCACCGAAACCACTACTAGATCCACCGCCACCGGTGTGGCCTCTGTCGGTGCCACCACCGTGACCACCGCCAAAGCTGCCACCGATGCCTCCACCACCAGTGTGACTTCCTCCAGAGCCACCACCAGAGCCGAAGCCACCACCATGACTTCCACCGGCACTGCCTCCGCCAATGCCACCTCCACCACCAAAGCCTCCACCCATCATTTTTCCAAATCCTCCACCACCGTAGGTGACATAAGGGGTGAAGTGGAAACCCAAAGGGTTCTTGTTTACTTTGACGGTATCCAAACTTTCAGAAGTAGAAGGTATATTGACCGAAGGGACCGTGTCAGTCATGTACACAGATATAGGAGGCATCAACATCTTTAGAGTTGTCTCTCATGTTCCTCGAAGAGGCGACCTCGTATTGTGTGACTAAGGCCTGAGGGGGCACATGCTTTGGCCAGACCGATGAGACTAGCCAAGAGTTCCACACCTTTCCTATCCTTTTCCACCATGTATCTTATTTCATTGATCACCTTAGCAGCCCGAGCCAACTTCGGTTTGCCTTCCAGGTGATTTTCTAATGCACCTAAACCTTTACTGAGACTAACGACATACTCAAAATGGATACAAATGGCCTCATGATCTTCTACAGATGAAGAGGTCGGTGACACAAGAGGAGTAGGGATGTGATCGATTTCTTCAAGAAACCTAAGTTCGCCTCGTGATACTTGCTCCTGTGCAGACAACCCAACCGCAAAACCAGAGAAAAGGCCGATAGTGAAGCTAGAGGAGACCTTCATCTTGTCCATCAGAAGGTGTCATAGACTTCTTCTAACAATATGTCCAAAGGTCGTAGATTGGGTCGTGAAGCTCATAAACTTTCACAACTCATAAATAAGGGAACCACAAATTATTCCCTTTAAAATTTAAGGAAACTAACCAAGCATGTTTGATCTTTTTTAGCTTTCTTTTCCATAAGTACATGAAATTCACTAGGGAGGCCAACCTCACCAATCCAATTTGAGTTTCCCCTCTAATAAATTTAATTAAATGATTACAAGGATTATAAATTTCTCTTGTTGGATTGATTTTTTTTTATAGAAAGGTTATATAATGTGTAAGACTTTATTTGATGGTAACCAAGTTCATTATCTAATTGAGGATGTGAGAAACTTAACTCATGTGGTGAACCATTATATTTTTTAATAATATAATAAGGAAAATTATATCTTATAAATGGTTTTATAATATTAGAAAATTCATAAAGATAAAACTCACACAAATATGTCGAAAAATATATTTTTCTAATGAAACCAAGTTCCTTGGTTTTCCTTGTATTGAACTTATGTTCATGGATAAACTATAAAATTTTATTTGCCTTGGATAATTTGTCTTGTTTACCAAAGATATGTAGATGGTTGGAAAAATTACCTCAATGCCATGCAAACATGAGATTATGATGTGTTTTGTAATCTTGCATAGCCCTTTTTTTGGATTTGTGTTGTTTTGAGTGTTATGAAGGTAGGCCCTTAAGTTGTTTCTAGGTGTAGCTTGAAAAAGAGTTTGAGATCATTTTGGGTGTTTTAAATGGGCACATGAGATCATGAAAAGTTTCACCCATTTTGGTTTTATCATGTTATCAAAGATATTAGGGAGAACTTATATTTTTCTACAAATAAGCTTTTGATAAGTAATTAACTATTGTTTGGTTTTAACTCCATGATGTACCTTGGTGAAACCATTGTCTTAACCTTGTTAAGTTATAATGTCAGATTTATATTAAAATAATATTTTAAAGGTCAATCATGGACCTAGATACCAAATCTCAAAGATTATCTATCTTAATATAATATTAATCTTTATGCCCATTTAAGCTTAATTCAATAAAATTTGACCCAAATAAAACCCAAAAAATGGACTAATATTTTGTGTGTGTGCATATTCCAATGTAAGAGATATCCAACAAGTATTGGTCTTGTCATCGGGGGTAAGTGAAACACGCTACTAACTAATTAACAAACTTGTGAATATGAATGAAGTGGTAGATAGAGTGATAATATATTACATGCAAAAAAATAGAGTGAGGGTGAAACCATGTGTTGCGAGAGTGAATGTGAAAGGGATTAAAATAGAGTCTTCAAAGGGAGGTTATGCATGACACACATCCCAATTATCTCAATTAAGATACATTCACTAGCAATAAGAGTAGTAATATTCAAGATCTATTCACAATATGACAATTATGTGAAGCCCCAATATTGATCCAAATGATATTTAACTAATATGATCAAGTATTATGATCCTATAATTTTTTTTTACATCAATCTCCATTAGAACACGTCATGCCTCAATAAGGTCATACATAATTATTTAAACATAAAAATGCATAACACAATAGTTATAAAATTTCTCCAAGAAAATTTGATACATAATTCGACTCTAGATGGTTGAAAATATTATATCCATTGGATCAAAATCCAAATATATACATTCACTAATAATGTACTACTAATCTCTTAAGATCCTTTATTATAGTATTGAAATCCATTACTTTGAAATGGTCTTAGTTCATAAAATATAAAAATTTCACCTTGGCCACTTATAACTAAATATGAAATTATTGATAAGCAATAAGATATTAGGATATGTTCTACTACATCTTAATCTTCTAATTTCCTTTACCCTATGGTGAAATCCCATATTCTTATAATAATCTAGTTCATAAAATGGATAATGTATTATTACTTTCCATTTATACTAAATATGACCTTGATGGTTAACAATAAGGTATCGGAAGATGTTGCATAGCATGATTTCATAGGGTTCATCTCTTAACTTTATCTCAACAAAACTATCAAATTAAATGAAAGTTTCCTTATTTTTAATCATGCAACAATCTAGTACAACTATAGTTTTAGTTACATTAATAAATTCCTTATCAACTATATTATTGAATTATTAAAATGTGAATACTTGATTAAGAAGCTATTGAAAAAGTAAGGAAATTCCCATAAGAGGTTACAGAGGGTATAAAATTATAAGAAGAATACACAAACTCACAATTAATATAATTGATGGATACTACAATGATACCCTCACATGTCTAGGCCTAATAGATTATACAAGATAATTTTGTTATTTACACAATATAAAAAACATAATTAAATTCCTTATTTTCTTATATTTTTCTTAGTCTATGACCAAATGCTAGTGGTGACACATTTTTCTATCCCTTCGAAGGATAAATTCTAAATTAAGAATTAAGATATATTATGTTCACAATTCAAAGGTCTATTAGTAATTTAAAGAGAATATTTCTAAGTAGGGACAATTTTGATTTAGACAATTACCGATAATCAACCACACCCAAATCTATGATCTATAAGGTGTAGAGAAACCATGAAACCAGCTAATAATATTATTCTATACACTTCAACTAGATAAATCTTGATCCTACAAATTTAAAGACCACATGCACAATATTATTTAAGGAACCATAAATTTTAAATACAAGTACATATCTCTACCCATGACAACATTCAATAATTATGAATATGTTTTTGTCAAAAGAATCATAATGAAGTGATCTTATTCTCAATTGAAACAATGATGAGGTGTTGATGAAACTATTTAGCCATTATTCTTCATACTAATAATGGTGATTTCAGATTAACTAATAGCATGGACACATGTGAGAATAAGAAAATAATACATCAATAAAGTAGGGGATTACCTAGATGCTAGCTACTACATGAAATGTAAATGTTTAGAAAATTGGTTTGTACATATCATGTCCCAATGTTCACCTTCAACCTTCCCATATACTAGGAAAATTATAACTAGTTAACATCTGACAAAATTTCCATCTATGTGCTTTGACAAAGATCTATCTCCTATTCCAAAAACTCCCATTTTAGTGTACGCAGGGAGGATATGGGCAACTATTGTGAAATTTGGCTTTACAACTGCCAATAATATTTGCTTCAAATTTTATAAAGCCCCCACTTTTTGTATGAATCTATTTTATGTATATTTCACAATCTTTGCATTCCATGAGACCCTATTTCTTGAGGTATTTCATCCATAATTTATGCCCTCTCCATACTTCCTCATATTTGATGTCCTTCTTATACTCTAAAGGGTGTACATACCCAGCGCTAAGCACCCACATGTGTCACAAAATTTCTTAACGAGCCATAAAAATCTTCCCTCCAAATTGAAAAACATTTTCCCCCTCTCCATTTTCCCTCCCTTTGTAGTTTATCCCTTTACCTCCTGCATTTTGAAGATTTTTCTACTATGGAAGTCATGGGTAGAGTTCCACCTTGCATGCCTATTTTCCTCATGACCTGTGCATTTGACCACACAAGGGAAGGAATGGCATGTTGTATTAATGGACCGTGTTGCCACAATAATGGGTTACACTTTCTAGAACATCCTATTTTTTGTTGAAACCACACATTTTTAGAAAATATAATGATTTAAGCCTTGAAAGGTTTCATTTAAATAATTTCGATTGAAGAGGTTTTGACCAAACCTGCTTAGATCAAACCCCCTTGGATAGAAGCCCGCTAGTTTTAAATCATACCTATAATGGAGTCTCCTCTACACCTATCAAAATGCTAATAAATAAGCACTTTTGATTTACCTTTTGGGAGATCAAATGAATTCATTTAGAATTTATGTTTTATAAGTATTTAGTCCTTATTATAAGCTTCCCAAAAAGTATAATTTTAAATATATTTAATTTGATTATTATATTTATTTCTTATTTCTTATGAATGTAGGGTTTTCATTGAAAATCAAGCTCTTTGTTATGTACATGTGGAAAATAGTAGATTACCAAAAAAAAATCTAAAAAAATTCTATGCTCTTGGTATTGATGTCCTTGATCTAACAAAAAACATTGAATTTCGATACATACAAAAAAAATTGTGTTATATAGTAAACCTGTGTCTAAATTGTAATTGGTTTGGCTTCAAAACTTAATTAACAAAAAAAATTCAATAAAATACTATGAAACAAAATGAAGGAGCTAGATATCATGGTTACAAATAAAAATTCAAAAAAAATAGAATTTTATCCTTCATATAAAAAAATTATGTATTATACAATAAACATCACTCTTTAAAAATGTTGTTTATTGTCAAAAACTAGTTATCGAAGGAGATGGAAAAATAAATGCAATTTGATTCCAATTTTTTTAAAAAATATATATTTAGAATCTACAAACAAAATGTCACAAATCACTAGTTTGCATCATCTTCAAATTCCTTAGGAAAAACTCCATGGTTTGGAATATTATTAAATTAAGGGAATTTTCTAATTAAGAAAATGCTCTTATAGATAAGTAATAATGGTAATAATGGTTTGTTTTGGAAATATTACTAGGATAACCATTTCCATATTATTTCTTCTTTTCTTGAGATTTTTCCTACGTTGGATTTTTTTTGGAGGTAGGGTGCTCCAAAGTTGTTGATTTTAAGTGTATTATCCCCTTGGATACCTATCAATTATTTGATAATGGAGGAATCCTTGGAGCTAGCCTAGAGGGTACTCTTTAGAGGATTGTGACACTTTAGCTTCAATTCTTGCATATCAACCTTGTAGCTCCTTGGAGGATAGGGATGTCCTTTCTTAGAGCCATGATTCTAAAGGATTCTATTTAGCAACTCTTGGTTATCATTTTTTTGAATAGTAAAAAGGGGAGTATAGTGAGTCTCCATATTTAAAGAGAAGAATTCAAAATAACTTTGATTAGTCTAAGATTATTTTTTTATGTGGGTACTAATTAAAAATAAGTGCATTACTTAGGAAAAATGAAAAAGATAATTCTATGGCCTTCCTTTTATGTTCTTTGTGGTAATAATGAAAATTGTATTAGTCACCTTCTTTGTGTGTCCTTTCTCTATGGGATTTATAGATTATGGTGGAAGATCTAGAATAAATCTATTACTCATGCTACTTCCTTGTCTGAGTTGTGGGCTAGTATGGGCCATCCCCTTTCTTTAAACTCCTTACATAGGGTTTCTTCAGATATTAGTCCATCTTTTATTGTTTGGTAGATTTGGTTGGAGTGAAATTATCAAATCTTCGAAGATAATAAAAGTATAATCATGTAAGTTTGGCATAAGATCAGTTGTGTGCTCAAAGAGACTATTGATACTAAATCCAATATTGATGAACCTCTTTCCTCTTCTAATGTGTGCATTGCAAGCCTCTTGGAGTTGTTCCCTTCCAATGCTTCATAAGTTTAGATTGCCCCTAAAGTGCAACCCTATAGGAAAGTAAATAGGATGGGTAATTGGTCTCCTCCCCCTTGTGATATAAAAAATAATAATACTAATGGATCATCTTCTAGGGAAACCCAAGTGTTGTTCGGATTAGTGGATTTGATCATGATAGTCAAGGACCAATTTATGTATTCTTCTTTGATTATATGGGATTGCATTTTAAAAATTAAATGAAGGCTTGGGATATTCTTATGACACTAGAGAAATTTGTATGATGGGATGGAGGAAGGCTATGTGCGAAATGGATTCCATGATTCTTGTAAATCTATTTTAAATAAAAGGAATTTGAAAGATACCTCCTAAAGGTTGGCTTTGGTGGCTAAATATATTCTTTTTTTGCCAACAAACTTTTATTAGATAATGGAATAAGGTGGTTGATTGTTTAGCTAAATGAGCTTGTGAAAGGGTATGCAACTGGAATGTTACAAATTGGGAAGCTTTGACATGCAAGATAAATCTCAACATATTCTTGAACCTATTCATGATGACCAAGTAGAATGGTTTAGGCTTGCACAGGTTGTGTGTGTGTGTGTGAATCTTGGTTGGAGATTGGGCTTTCTTATTTATTATGTTTGGTGGTATTATAGAAATCCCCTATGGGTTCTAATTTTGATGCATGTTATGATGGATATATCTATTTAAAAATCTATCACTGTATTTAAATTTAACTCTCCTTAAATAAAGTTTTTTCTTTTACCAAAAAAAGAATTATCTAAATATAATTTTAAATTTTAAAAATTTAATATTCAAAATTAATAAAAATACTAATTGTGATTTAAATTTTAATAAAATTAAGGAATTATTAAATTTTAAAAAAGTGGAATTGAAAACATACCTTCTTTATTTTTTAATACTTTTTAATCATTTCTTCGTTCAACTCTTCTTTTTGTGTTGAATAGGAATGGTGAGACTTATTTCACCCTTTTTTCACTTTTATTCAAATTGAACATGCTCGAAAATAAATTATTGTTTGGTCATATGAAATAATAGGTATATAGGATTTCATAGGACATTCACTCACAAATAAATATTATTTTAATTTGTATGGAATGTAATTCCTATATAAAACTTTAGAGAATCTTTGATCAAATGATCTTTGATTGAAGGTGTCTATGTGACACCTATGTGGGAGTCAAATCCTTCTAACCCATAATTTAATAATTTATTAGACATCAAAAGGAATTTTTATTAGAGAATCTTTGCAAGCTGAATTTTGATGGTGCATCAAAAGGAAATCCAGGGATCTCTGGAATCGGGTAGATGCCATTAGAAATCATCATGGATCAGTTATTAAATGAGGGATGGTCAAAATTGCAAACAACACCAACAATGTGGCGGAAGCTCAGGCCCTTCTTTATGGTGTTAGGCTTGCAATGTCCTTAAATTTGAAAAAAAAAGCATAGAAGGGGATTCTATGAACACGATTTTGGCTTTCAGAAGTCTAGAAGATAGGAATTGGAAAATTGAGTACTTATTGCAAGAAGTTAAATCTCTTCTCTCACAAATAGAGGAGTTTTCAATAATACATTTTTACAGAGAAGCAAACTATGTTGCAGATCATTTGGCCAATCAAGGTTGCACTTTGCATTAGGGAGAAAAAATTCTCTCAAACCATGATTTCCTACTTGATTATGAGCTTCATACAAAATTTATGAGAGACATAGAGGCATCCAAAAGAAGACAGCTTTTATGTGCTTTCTTCCTAATTATTTTTTCTTTTCCTTGTGCAGCTTGATTCTCTCTCATCTTAGCTCTTCTTGGAAAATGAATTAATGGTGGCCAAACTCCAATCACAAATTAAATGATCATCATTCAATTTGATACTTCATGTAGTGTCTGCACAACATTTTTAACAACTGCTTTGGGATTGCTAATCTTTTTGCACCCCACATTTGATGCACTTTGCTCGATGGTGGAATGGGCCCTCAGAGAAGTTTTTGGTGAAGAATGGTTGTTGGGGAAAAATGGTTGCTTGGGAAGAGTTGAATGCATAATCAACACGCTACAACATTTTTGATGGAGACTAGTGGATTGGTGGGTTCCTGAATCGAGAGGAAGTTCTTGAAGATATGCAGGCAAGATTATAGTTAACCTCCTTTGTTAATGGTCTGATAGGTTTTGATTCCTTATTCCTTATGTGGAATCTTTTTTGGAGCTTCTTTCTGATTGAGGGTGAACATTCCCCTCAATTCAAACATATTTTCTTTATAATTATTGTATTTATTTCCTCTTATTATTAATATATATATTATAGGCTTTGGCCTTTTGCCTTAAAAAAAATTATTTATTAGACAAAAACTATTGATTTGAGCCATATTTTTACAATCAAACAAATTGTGTATGACATGAAATCTAGCATGGACATAGTCATTGGAGGCTTTCCAAAATATATAGGTTTTAATATGTTTTATTTGATTATTATAATTATTATTTTATTGAATCATAACTTTACTAGAAAAATTAAAAAACAATAAAAAATGATAAATAAGATTACCTCAATATTGACATCATTTCAACAAAATAATGATAATTTGGGTTATATGAAAAAGTAATGCATCATAGAAAATATATGTAGAATTATTAATCATCATTAAAAATAAAATATGAATTGAAATTTAAAAAAAACATGTGTGTCTTAGATATAGTATTAAAAATAAATACTATATAAGAAAAATATTTTATTTTTAGGTCAAGTTTGATGCTATGTCGAATTATTACTTCTTTATAAACTATAAAGTATAAGAAACAATTTATTAAAAAAAGGAAAATTTAAAAAATAGGAATATAATACATAAGAAATATCACAAATTATTTATTTACTTTAACTTTGAATTCTTAATAATTTTCTTGATATAACTGAGAGATTTTTTTTTTAAGTATCAATTTGAGTGACCCATATAGTCAAATATTGAGACACATCTTTATGTTGTCATCTATGTAGTTCAATTAGATATATAAAATCTAAAAAAGCTTAATGTAGAAAGATGGAACCTTTGGGATTGTAAGAAATTTGAGTTCATCAATTTCTATAAGGGAAAATCACTCACATAGTTAGATTCAATATGGAATTAAATGAATTTAAATTCAAATATGCATATCTAAATTCTTATAATAGAAAAAATGATGTTGAAGGTGCAAGGTATATATTCATTGTAGTGGTAGAATTTTAGGACCCGATCTAATAAATGTCTCAAAAATCTACAAATTGATTATATTTAGCTTTAGTTTAGATCTATTCAAATAAACCTAATTTATATCCCTATGAATCTCCATTGGTGTACCCACATAAAGGAACTAACAATTTTTTGACACTTGAAACTTGATAGCTCAATCTTTTGATATATGAATTTGCATAAGGATTCATGTGATGTTTATAAACAATTTAGGGAATTTGAGCTAAATCATGAGGGCCATGTTCTATTCAATTAGACCCCATATGTGTACTAGTTCAGTTATAGTGAACCAAGGCTAAGACCATCAAAACACTGTAATATCCTCCTAGGATGATGTTCCAATGGTGATGTAATCATTTAAAAAAATTACAATTAAATTCTAGATGTGCTCAATAGATTCATAGATGATCAATTTTAAATTATGGTTCTCTAGATACACCACCCTAGCATTCAATTTGAAATATGTTTTAATTTAGTCTATGCATAATGGCATATAAAGAGGAAACATGGATCCAAATTGAGAAATTCAAATTTTTAAGTTTGGTGCTCAAAGTTTTGATCACATAAATGATCTAGGTCAACTCGCACCCATGGATTTGAATTAGGGTGATGAAAGATTAGATGTGGAGATTGGATTTAAATTTTCAAGATGAATGATGATAAGTATGGGCCAAGATGAAGTTAGTTTCTAATTTGTACACAAAATTTATTATCTTGTTCAGTAATCAATGGATAAAAGACACCCTAATCACCATGGACCCAAAATAAAGTAAAAAATTTATACATAATTTCATCATGACATTAGGAAGCTTTTATTGCATTAAAAAATATTATGAAAAAAAAAAACTCTAATAGCAAGCACACTCTTTTGAGCATGTAACAAAAACATTTAACATTTAAGATGCAATTTGAGTTCTTATAAAGTTACTTTTACAATGGAATTTGAGTTTTAGCCGTTTCATTTAGCGATCAGGTTGAGATGCAAAGCTGTTGTAAAAAACGGTCAAATTTTTGTCTTAAAAAATGTTGTGTTTTGCTTTTTCGGAAATATTTGCATAAAAAAAGCAAATCATCATCCACAGTGATTTTAAAGCCTTGAGTTCCATTGGATTGCAACTGTATTTGGTGAAGCAACAGCAAAATATCATGGGCAGAAGAAAACTGGAGGTCACATACAGAATCGACGAAGCCAAACGACGGAAGACGTTTGGAGATAGGAAAGCTGGTCTCATCAAGAAAGCATCTGAAATTTCTGTTCTCTGTGGTTGCAAAGTATCTCTTCGAATTGAATCTGAAGATGGTGAAATATTTGAATTTGGAGAGGATTCAACTGATGGAGCTCCTGTTTCCAAGTCATTTGCTCTTGCCCACAATGACAATGGCAGTCAACAACACCCAGGTCAAGCTGAAATTCTCTCTGTACAAAGCTCCTTGGAAGATATATTTCCCCAGTCCCCTTGCTGGAATAACCCTTTCTTGGAAATGGAGAGAGATGAAATCATAGCCAATGTGCTGGTGGTCCATCCTCTATTGGAAAGGTTATCATTGTCCGTACAAAATTCCTCATATTTGATTTCGTTCATTTTTATGAGAGTGTTCATTTTTACATGTTTTTTAAACTACACGTGTTTCATCTTTAGAATCCTTCATGCTTGTTAGAAACACATGATCAACTAGTGTAACATTACAAACTTCTTTTCTTACCCAAATTTCTTGCATCTTTACTTTTTGTCATGAAGGAATGATTGGCATTTGATACACCACAACTTCTTTCTTTGGTACCCAAGTAGTCTTTTGGGTATGAAAATCTATAATTTTCTTACTAGTTTTGTTGTCTTTGTTCCTTTTACTTTCTCATGATTGTTGTGTTCTTTATTAGGTTATTTTTATTTATTTATGATTTACTCTTCTTAGTTTCTTTTTCAATTGCAACCTCTCAAGTGGTATACTTCATAAAGACTTTCTTCAATTTCATATGGAGGTTCCTTAGGACATAAAACCTATACAACCCAATACGAAGTGACTCTACTCACCTTTGGCACATATTTGTATCATAGAATCTTAATAAGTATTACTTCATGAATGAATTTGATGCAATGATGTATAATTGAAGGTACTACTTTCAAAAGATCTTTCCATGGTCTACAATGCAATTTGGAAAATCTATTAAAAATAGAAATCGCATGGCATGATACTTGTACTTCTTTAGGTCCAAACTTAATTGGTATAATGACACAGCCCGAATTATTAATCAATATGAACCTTTTCCACCTTTAGAGGTACTCCTAAATGGGCATAAATTTTTCACTTGATATGTATATTGAAGATAAACTCTTCTGTTCATATCAAGAATATCATGAATATAAAGATCATGTAACTTTGTTACAATGTACAAACAATCAAGGTGATTATCTTATTGTATCTCTACATAAAAGTGATGTAAGAGAATTCCAATTGTATAATAAATCTTGCATCAACCATAAATATTTCTCTTTTTTCTTTTTCTTTTTCTTTTTCTTTTGTAAGTTTGTTGAGTTATCACAATCATTCTATTCTTGTTGTAAAAGGTTTTGTTTTTATTTTAGTCATCATTTTGAGCATGTAGAATAAATAATATTGTTTCTACTAAATGGTAACACCTATTCATCACAACGCCTTCACATTGATACTAGAGCATAATAAGGGTGCCTTGAACACTACTACATATTTTCTTAGTGTTAATTGTAGATTAATGTGATGTGACTTGTAGCACCTATTTAGAAAGGACTAACTAAGTTGTGTGTAATATATTTAAATCTCATACTAAATGGTAATATTATGTATGATATTATTGGTCTTGAGGATTTTCATGGTTGAGACTGGGTGATACTACAATACTGGTTTACAATTTTTGGCCAAACTAGACACTAAACTGATTTTTTCTAACTTAATCTTCACTTTCAGGCAGCTATAGCGGCTAAATTGTGAGGAATTTGAAGATGATGCAAACCAGTGATTTGTGAAAAAAAAAATAGATTCTAAATGTATTTTTAAAAAAAAATTGGAATCAAATTGTACTTATTTTCCATCTTCGAAAACTAGTTTTTTTCAGTAAACATCATTTTTTAAGGAGTGATGCTCACCGTATACAACATAACTTTTTTTTCATGAAGGATAAAATTATAATTTTATTGAATTTAGATATGTAACTATGATATCTAGCACTTTCATTTGGTTTCATAGTGTTTTATTGAAAATATTTTCTTTAATCAAGTTTTGAAGTCAAACCAATTACAATTCACACATGGGCAGACTGTATACAACATAAAAAAAATTGTATGTATAAAAATTGAATTTTATTTTATTTTTGGATCAAGTTTTTCAATATCTAGTGCATTGATATTTTTCAAATTTTTTTTTTTGATAATCTGCTATTTTTCCACATGTGCAGGACAAAGAGCTTGATTTTTGGTGAAAAACTTACATTCACAAGAAATAAAAAATATATATAATAATAGAATTAAATTTATTTAAAATTATACTTTTTAGAAAGCTTATAATAAGGATAACATACTTATAAAAAATAAATTTTCATTTGATCCCCCAAAAGGTAAATCAAAAGTGGTTTTTTATCAACATTTTGATAGGTGTAAAGGAGACTCTGTTATTAGTATGGTTTAAAACTAGCAGGGTTCTATCCAAGGGGGTTTGATCTAAGGTGGTTTGATCAAACCCTATTAAATTGGAATCCTTCAAATGATTTTTTTTAAGGATTAAATCATTATATTTTCTAAAAATATTTGATTTGAGCAAAAATTAGAATCTCCCAGAAATTGTAAACCAACATTGTGGGATCACCCGACTATATTGAGTCTAAAATCCTATATCTCATTGCACTCTTAAAAAAGGGACATCTATATGTTTCACAAGCAAGAGTCAAATTCCAAAAAAAATATATAAAAAAAAAAAATTAGTTTAGATCCATGATCCTTACCACAAGTGCATAAGACAGTGTACTACATTTTAGTTAATGCTAAGGTAATTCATCCTTGTTCTCCATAAAATACGAATAATTATACATGGATAGGTTATAGGGGGTTGAGGAATAAAGAGTGAGCATGGAATATCATAAGAGATGCATCAAATACAATATTAACTTAAGGGATAGTGTTATGAGGAGCCACACACTTGTTTGTGCTTGATTATGTTGTAATTCAATATTGAGGTATAATTTTATTGAAATCCCTTACATGGAAAATTATTTTGTTATATTATTTTTATAATGAATCAATAAAGTTGCGGTTTCATTGTAACACAAGTGCGATGTGAATATTTAATTTTTTTTGCATAAGTTTTTTGATGAATTTTATTAAGTTGCATGGATGGATAATTCATAATTGGATCCTTCATCCATGACTGAATCAAGCGGTATCATAGTGAATTTTGAGTCCTAAATTATATTAGTGAAGAAAAGTTCTATAAAATATGTGGGGATATCTTCCAATGCTATATGATGGGAAGAAGGTATCAATTAAAATATGGAACTATACAAAGATTCTGCCAATTTACAAGGTAATTTACATTAGATTAGAAGTAATAATGTCTCCATATTATTGAGTGAGTGTAGGTCAAGGTTTTGTAAACATTGCAAGAATAATGGAAGTAATGTTTGAACTGAATATTGGTGAAGATAGAAGTAGAAATTGGCTTGGAGATAATGAAATTGAAGAATACATGTGAACATATTGTTGAATATTATGTGGGTGCCAAAAATCTAGAGCAAGTGAAGATGTTGAAGTCTATTTTTAGCACCAGTAAGAAACCTAGAATCAATCTTTCTAGTTATTCTAGTAGCTTGATTCTTAAGGAATTGATAGGTTAGTTGAATAAAATAAAATAATACGCTATATATGAAGAACTATTAGATCTTGAAAGAGTGACATATTTATAAAAATGAAATAACATTGTTGAATTATGGTAGAAAAAGTACAATTAAAGAGGAGAAGATGAGGAAATAAAATATTAAAATATGGGATAAGATTGTTAGAACTATGAAACAAGCACAAAACCACGAGCCACGAGATCAAACAACAAACAAATACACCTTCCACGCAAGAGATTTGTAAACAATATATGCAATATTCCTCAACAAGAAAAAGCTACAGAAGCAAGAGACTCTCAAGAAGATATGAAATCTCGAGATAATAATTACAATGAGGGTTGAGTGCTTATAAGAGAAAAACCCTAAATGAGAAAGGGATCAAATCATGACAAGTGTCAACATCACATGAGATGAGACATAATGATCTAATATTAGCTCAACTAATAAAAACATAAGACACTCCTAAGTTTAGCTTAAGTGCATGAGAATAAATTAGATTAATAATCGATTAAAGATTAATTAATAAACCATGAGAACAAAGAAATGTTAGCACCAACAGTAGAAACCCCCCATAATTTTGAAAAGGGGAGAGCCATGACAAAACAAGCACAAAACTGTAGAGCCAGAAAAATGTATGATTCTATGAAGTAAGAACCACCATTTCAACTCACATCAATAGAGCCATTCTAATTAAAAACAAAACCAGAAATACAAATCTAAACTACAGAAACAAAACAATGCTTTTAAAAGAAATCAATCTTTGTTGTCTCCCTATCACCAAGATCTTTGCTTATGCATTTTCTCTCAGATTTTATGAGCACAAAATGCAATAAAGAGGCTATGATGAATGAGAAATGCAATCAAGATGCAAAGATGATATGAGTATGTAAATTTGTGAGAAAAATTTGTGAGAGCTAGAATGAGAGGAAAATCCCATTTAAATAAGATTTCCCTGAGGATGGAGAGGGGTTGAAGATGAAATGTGGGATAAAAAATGTGAGAGAAGGAAATGCCATTATCCCACATTGTTGGGTTAAATGTTATGGATGGGAATGAAAGTGATAAAATGTAATATTCCATGAATGGTTTATGCAAATGATATGATTATATGCAAGGTATGATAATTAGTTTATTTTGAAATAATAATCAATGACTATGATAAAATTGATTTATTAATGGAGATGAATATGAAACAATTATGGATGATAATGATAATTGATTTAATATGGAAATGATGTTTATGACTTATTATGCAAATGGATTATGAATGATCATGTGGTGATAGTATTTTAGTGATGTGATGATTTAACGAAATGCAATATGAAGTGAATGATTTATGCAGATGATGTGATTTAAATGGTAATAAAGTTTTATTATGAAATGTCAGTGAATTATTATGATAATAAATTTATTATGATAATGAATGATAGTGCAAAAATGATAATGTGACAGATGCAAACGATAATGAGATGATTTAATGATTTGATGAAATGCATGAATAGAAAAAAGTATTGAATGAATTGATCATTTTAATCAATAAACGAATAATGCGATGATTGCGAGGAAAAATTTGAGTGTCTACATTTTTCCCCTCTTTGAGACAATGTAGCTTGTCACGTTGTTTCAAAGAAAAAATATTGATCAACTGATACATGCCCCAGATATATCCTGGTAAGGAATATGATAAGAGTGATATGTCCCTTCGAGAGATTGATCAAATAGATTGTAAGAAGATTAATCTCTTGATAGATGTCAAGAAAATGATTAGATACTTGATATTGCGCAAGTGATAAAGTAGTGATGTACATTTGATGGAAATGCACAATTCATAGGCGTAACTGAACAATTGATGGAAATGATCAGTATAGCCGGGTTGATGAGCTGATGAAGCTGATTGAGATTGATGCTAACGCAATACAAGTTGATAGAATGATTGATTGATTGATTAAGGGGACATGAGGTTTGGAGATGCAAGTTGATTGATTTCTTTGCGACAAGAAAGATGAAGAAAATGAAATGCCAGAAATGGAAGATGCAAGGTGGGAGAAAATGAAGGTGATGAAGCCTCTTGTGCTTTTTAAGTGCTTTTATCATCATCGAGCTTATTATGTTGCAAATTAGTATAAGCAGCTAGATAACATGAACATCTAGACGACCTAAATATTGTTTGCATTTTTTATTTAGCAATGAAGTATAAGCATCTAGGTATAAGGACCCTAGACGACTTGAATACTTATTGCATGGAAGACACTATCAGACAAGGAATGCTCTCATCCACACTAGACTCATAGGTCCTCGATGGTTTTAGACAACCATGTCTTAAGACGAGTCGTCCTATGAATAAGAAACAATCCACAAACAACAAACAAGTGAACATGCCCCATCATCGCCTCTCTAGTCCCAGACATCCTGGAGAAGCTAAAAGACATGCCACCAAAGATAAAATCATAAAATAATCAAAGACCAACAAACAAACATGGCTCATGCTTCGATATAGAACTGATTCTTGGTACGGTTGTGCACTTTTGATGGATTTGGAAGAGGGATTGATAGGTATGTTGCAATATTTGCTTGATTGTTAGTGACGCAGTTTGATTTTTCTGAAGTTCAAAGCTATGTGGTGAGCTGAAAGTGTCATTGTTGAGGGATTTTTGATGTTATTTGATTTTTTTTGAATTTTTGGAATATTTGATTTTTTTGGATTTTTGGAATATTTGATTTAGTTAGATTTTTTTTTTTTTTTTTAATTTAGTTAATGTAGTTTAGATTTTGTGTTTTTTTAGAGTTCTTTTTTTAATGTAGACCTTAAATGTAATTTTAGATTTAAATTAGATCTTAATTTAGATTAGATTTAAGTTCATTTTAATTTAGATTTTAATTTAGAATTAATTTGAAACTAACTTTAGTCTAGACTTATTTTTAACCTAGATTTAAATTTAACTTTAGATTTTGATTTTGATTTTAACTTTTAATTAGATTAACTTTAATTTTTATTTTTATTTTAGAATAACTTTTTAATTTTAGATTAATTTTTTATTAACTTTAAATTAGTCTTTAGGTGAGATTTTAAATTTGATTTTAATTAGAATTAACTTTGAATTTAAATTAGATCTTAACTTTAATTAGATTTAGATTTTTAGATTTAAGTTTCAACTTAGATTTAGCTTTTAGTTCTTAGTTTGGATTTATCTTTTTAAGTTAGATTCTAATTTTAAATTTAGAATAATGTTAGTTTTCGTTTTAGTTTAATTTTACTTTTGGGTCTAATTTTATTAATTTGGGTTCTCTTGCAGGTTCGTTTAGCAAAGAATTGAAAATCAAAACATTCGCTTGTCGAAGAAAGGAGGCATGAAACTACTAATGAGATTGTGATGCAGGACGTTCGTCGAAGACATGATTTTGAAACCAATTGTCTTTTAGTTTAGAAAACACTTCAATTGGTGCATTAAAAATGAACAATTGTCTTTTCTCGCATAGGCTTAACTAGGGGTTCAATGAATATTATTTATTGCGCTTGAAGGTGGTAGGTGATTATTCTCTCACCTTGTGTGAACTAGGTGATCAGAAAGCCAGATCCACCTATTTTATGTGCCACCCCGATTCAATAATCGAAATATCCTCTCCCCTTGCGCACTTGTGCGATCTTGGGTGCAAGAGAAATGATTATTGACTCTAGAACTTGGGCCTACCTTGGTGGAAAAAAGTACTCACCCCAAGGCGACTCAGACCGGCAACGGAGCTTTTTGGCCAAGCTACCCCCGACCAGTATATAAATGTGAATCCTAAGGGAAAGCCTAGGATTACGAGTGCGGATATGTCATACAGACCAAGTAGTACTCCCCAAAACCCTATTGAGCGTAACCTCTTCAGGTTGGAGTGTCTCCTAAACAGAGCTTAATCTTGCGCTCCATGTATGGCCACTCAAATGGGGGTCCCGAACTAAAAACCTTTGTGTAGTTGCCAAAATCCTTCTATTTGCTAGCGTAGCACCGGTCAATGTGAAGGCATCCACATCTTCGGAGTTTTTAGTAGAGGTGATCAATCTACCATGGGAGTTTCATGGGGGGCCTGAGAAGTGAGTGCACTATAAGGGGGAGCTCGTGCAGCCAAGCTTCTGGATTCACACGCTAAGAATATGCAGCTGGGGAAACCCACGTGGAATCTAGCAAATATTGTCCTTTCCAACCTTAGGATTTGTGCTTGTATTGCAAAAATATAAAAATGCATTCACAGTTGAAAACAAACTCAAAAACACTTTGTTTACTATGTCTGGCGTGTGTGTTCAAAAATAGACCTCAAACAAACATCACACCTAGTAACTTGAAACATCTCAAAATTTTCAAACCTCAAAGGGTCCAACAACACAAACATACAACGTGAACCTATCACTTGGATTTATTGGGGTCATCATCCTTCCGTTTTGATCTTTCAATCTTTGCATTTCACCTAGTCCTTGCATTCCACCTAGTCTTTGCATTCCATCTAGACTTTTCATTTCACCTAGACCTTGCATTCCACCTAGCCCTTGCATATCCATACATATTCATATCCCTTTCATCCTAGTCCTTGCATATTACTAGTCTTGCATACATAGGTGACATTACATAGTCCTTGCATATAGATAACACTCCACCTAGTTCTTGCATGTTCAAACCCCTTTGCATATCAAGACCATTTCACCTAACCTTTGCATGTTCCAAGAATTTAGTCCTTTACATATTCATCATCGATCAAACAAAACCTTTAGCTTGCACTTAGGCTACTCTTCCTAGGTCTTGAAATCAAACCATTGGCTATCTATCACCTGCATCACTTGAGGTTCATCATCCTTGAGTTAGGGAACATACCATTATCCTTGAGTAGGGCAATCCTTTTGGAGTCCATCATCTCCTACATACCCTCTCTTGATCATTGGTCCTTGTGTCTATCCATCATAACACAAGTAAAGCCTTTACATCATAACCAACTTTGGACCTAGAGTTGCCTTTGAGCTCTTGCATTCTTAGTTTTTCATACCATACCTTACCACTTCCATATCTCATATTAGAATCATAACCTTTTCATTGCATCCTAGTCTTAGGTCCTATACATTACCTTGGATTGAAAATCAAAACAATCAACTATGACCCCTAGAACAAGAGAAAAAATGTTTCACGAAGAAAGGAACCCTTGGGGAAGAGACTTTGATGGTGAAGATAACATTAGTGTTGCAACTAGAGAAACAAATGAAACTGATGATGAAGAAATAACCAAATCTGATATAGAAGAAGCACTTAAGGATCATAGATTCACTAAACTTCTTACGGAGGTAGTCAAACGTAACCCACAACAATAATTCAAAGCCCTTGTTGATGAAGGAATCAAAATGCCTCTTGATTTGGACATGTCACTACTCACAATGAATGACCAACTTGAGTCTAGTGAATCTGAACATCCCAAAACAAACAACGATGGTAGAATCAAAGATCATAGACCCTTTTATCTACAACTAGGTTACAAGCGATCTTCAAAGACCTCAAAACCCACACCTACAAATGATCCTATTTTGGATGAGCTTAGAACATTGAGACAAGAATTGGACACTCTTAAGAACCGTAAAGCATCATCTCATAAGTTCTCCATTGAAGAAATATGTCCTTATCCCTTCGGTCCAAGTATACCAATGCCACCTTTTCCTAACCATTGGGACATACCAAAACTTGACAAATATAATGGAAAAGGGGATCCTGAACATCACTTAAGACAATTTTGTGCTACTACCATGGAATTTACAGTTGATGAAACATACATTATGAGATTATTCCCCCATAGTCTAGGAGGAGAAGCTATGGAATGGTTTTCACAATTACCCCCGACCATCAAATCCTTTCAAGAATTGGCTGATAAATTTGTCTCCAATTATAATTTCAATTGTGTCTTTAAAGTGACCATGACAAACCTTTTCAACACCAAACAAAAACTAGGTGAATCTTTTGTGTCATTTTTGCAAAGATGGAGACATTTAACAAAACGATTACCTTATGTCATTCCTGATCAAGAATTGGTTGACCTCTTTTGTTGAAATTTGAACAAAGAAATTGGAAGGGAACTTCGCCTCAAATGCTTGGATTCCTTTGACGATGTCGTAGAAATGGGATTTTGAATCAAACAAACTCTCATTGATGATGGAACCATAAAACTTAATAATGATAGAGATCAAAAATCAAATTCAAACAACAAGACACCTTTTTGGGTAAAGAACAAGAATGTAGTCAGTGACGAAGTTGTTGATGCAAAAACAACTAAAACATCATCACCTGTTTACAATCTCAAAGGTTCATCTTCAAATAAAGGAAAAGAAAAACAAATAAGTCTCCCTAAACGAAATTTTACACCATTGGGACAATCACTTGAATTTGCATTAAAAGAACTTCTTGAAATCAATATTATAATGCTACCTGAAATAAAAGAATATAATCCGCAAGTCAAACCCCCATGGTGGAATGGGAATCACTTTTGTGACTATCATAGACATAAAGGACATAAGACTAATAGCTGCAATAAACTTCGACATCTAATACAAGACCTTATTGACGATGGTAAGATAGCAGTTGATGGACACACTCCTTTGGGTAACTCTAATCACGAGGTGTTTAAAAACCCTTTTCCTAAGCATGACAAGGATAAAGGAAAGACCCTTGAATCTGGTGATGGTGTAAACTATACTACTACTAATTATGACTATACCATACATAACATCAGTGAGGTTGATAATCATGTAAACACTTTCATTATAAAAGGAAAAGCACCTAATTGCAAGGTTACTACCTGCAAAGGCACAGTCACCCTTAAAGGTCCTAATTCAAAACCCACTCCACCAACTTCACAGTATAACCTCATAGAGCATTTAGGAAAAATGCCTGTGCAAATTTCCATACTTGAGTTGCTACGCCTATCTCTTGAGCATAAAGCTATCCTAGATAAAGCGCTTGCTACTGCTACAATGCCTACAAACCTACATGTAGACCAATTCCAAGCTATGGTGGGACATATCACCTCGCCTTACACTATCACTTTTACTGAAAGTGATGATTCATCCCCTCGATAACCGCATAATGCAGCTTTACACATTGACGTCCTTATCAATAATGCCAAGATCAAGCGAGTTCTAATAGACGGAGGAGCCTGTCTTAATATTTGTACCCAAGAATTGATCACAAAATTAGGGTTTTCTAAAAATGCAGTTGATCCGAGGAACAAGATTACCATAAAGGCATATGATGAAGAGGAATGCTCTTCTAAAGGATTAGTTACTCTACCAATCAGAGTCGACCCTATGGTAAAGGATGTGGTTTTCCAAGTCCTTGATCTCCCACTTACCTATAATATCCTCCTTCGAAGACCTTGGATTCATGCAATGCAAGCAATACCTTCTACATACCACCAGTGCATTAAATTCCCACACAATGGTGTTGAAATCACAATACAAGGAGATCCCAACCCTTTCATGTACTGCCATAATCTAAGTCCTAAAACTGAAATCACAATCCCAAGCAATCGTGAGTCATTTCCTTCCCAAGCATATGTTGATCCTGAGTCCTTTCCTCCTCAAAATCCAAGGAAGTTGAGACCAAAATACAAGTAAAAGAACAAGGGGTGGGAGAATATACTTTGAATCATGCCCTTTGCATTGGAAAGTTACCTTTATCTCCCCATACCTATGGAAAACCACAAATGACTAATACCACATCAGATGCAGAGTCTATAGTGACTTGTAAATTAACCAATCTCAAAAAATGGGGAGTCCTCTTTAATGAAGTAGAAGAAGTCGATCTCCTGAAATGGCTATACAAAGATGAGGATACAAAAAAAGAACAAACTAAAATAAAGATACCTGTTGGACAATATGGTAAAGTTTTTGATCTTATGAAACAAATGGGATATGATGGTAAAAGTCCTCTTGGTTTACAAAAATAGGGTATCTTGGAACCGATACAACCTACTCATATACAAAAAGTCCCTGGTTTAGGATATGATGTGCAGAAAGATAAGACCTTGAGTACCACGTGTACTTCAAGTAAGGAAGTAGAGTCCTCTAATGCTACAAAGACAAATGAGGAAAGTGCCATCGATGACTTCATTTAGATTTATGAATATGATAGTATCTCTACCCCTAAACTTGATCATAACATTTGTACCCTTGAATCCATTCAAAATCTTGATTCAAATCATGACCCTTTACCCTTGGTTCACCCTGAACTCATTGATTTAGATCAGAAGGGATCGCCACAATTAGATGTATTTCAAAATGATGAGGCAATCATAAAAATTTTGGGAGCACGAGAAGATACACCTTTTGAGGATCATAAGACAGGTTTCACCATAGAACTCAACAGTGCGACTTACTTTGGGGAGGGTGCCAAGCCTTTCAGTCACAAAATTATTGAAAATATAAATAGGTCTTCTAGTGAAAACCACCCTGTGGCGCTATTAGACCCGAAAAAAGAAAAATAAAGGACGTATCCAAGGGTGAAAACCTCTCTGAGGCACCCGAGGATGGAAAAATTGACACACTTCCCTTAGTAGTATATCATGAAAAGTCATCTATGCTAGTGGAGAAGACAATACCAGCTAACTTGGGTATAGAAAAAAAACCAAAGATAATTCACCTAGTAGAATCATTAACACTTGAAGAGAGAATAGAGCATATACAGTTTTAAAAGGAAAGACAATTCAACTTTGCATGGTCTTATGCAGATATGCCAAGACTTGATCCAGATCTAGTCATGCATCACTTGTCTTTGCCACCGGGGGCAAAACCTGTTAAACAAAAGTTGACAAAAATGCACCCTCATATTGCTCTATTGGTAAAAGCCGAATTACAAAAGTTGCTTGATGTGGGATTTATAAGACCTGTTGACTATGCTGATTGGATTTATAAGACCAGTTTAGAAACCTGATGGGGGCATCCGAATTTGCACGAATTTTAGAGATTTAAACAAAGCTTGTCCTAAGGATGACTTCCCCCTTCCAAACATTGACATGATAGTGGATTTGACAGCAGGACATGAAATGTTATCCCTCATGGACGGTTTCTCAGGCTATAATCAGATTAAAATAGCTCCTGAAGATCAAATTAAGACAACATTCACTTGTCCTTGGGGAACCTTCTATTGGAATGTCATGTCCTTTGGGTTGAATAACACCGGAGCTACCTACCAACGTGCAATGACCACTATCTTTCATGACATGATGCATACATATCTAGAGGACTATGTAGACGATTTGTTGGGAAAATCTTACACGAGAGCGGGACATCTAGAGATCATGGATAAAATTTTCACAAGATTAGAAAAATACAAAGTCCGATTGAATCCCAAAAAATGTGCCTTTGGGGTAACCTCTGGAAACTCCTTGGATACATTGTCACATCTAAGGGAATTGAAGTTGATCCTGCAAAATAAAGGCTATACTTGAAATGCCTCCACCTAAGAATATTAGACAGTTGAGATCATTACAAGGAAAACTTTAGTCTATTCGCCGCTTTATATCACAACTTGCAAATAAATGTCAACCCTTTCAACATCTATTACACAAGAATGTTCCATTCAGATGGGATGACAAGTGTGAACAAGCTTTTCAGAAAATCAAAGAGTATCTGATGACATCGCCAGTATTGGTACCTCTCACAGATGACAAGCCTTTGATTATGTATATATCCACAACCACCACAACACTGGTGGCACTTTTGGCACAACATGATTCTGAAGGAAATGAATGTGCTATCTATTACATTAGTCTCACTCTAGTGGGATATAAGCTCAATTATAGTTCTATTGAAAAAGCATGCCTTGCCGTAGTTTTTGCATCACAAAAGTTATGACATTACATGCTTACACACCAAACAAAGCTCATTGCAAAAATTGATCCTCTTAAGTACCTCTTGAGCATAGCAGCACTCACGCGTCGATTAGCTAAATGGGTGATGATTCTCGGTGAGTTTGATATTGAGCACGTAGAAATAAAATAAATCAAAGGACAAGCTATAGCAGATCAACTCGTTGATGCTCCGGTGAAAGATAATCATCCTCTTACTACCGAATGTCCTGATGAATCAATCTTCAACATGGAATTTACACATCTGTGGACTTTATACTTTGATGGCTCCTTCACACAAGGTGGTTCTAGTGCTGGAAATCTCTGTCACTCCACAAGGGGATTGTATACCTAAAGCTTACAAGATACAATTTCCATGTACCAACAATATTGCAGAATATGAGGCCTTACTTTCTGGGCTTCGTATGGCAGTGCAATGGAAAATCCTAGAGTTTTGTGTTCTTGGTGACTCTCAGCTAGTGATCAGACAAGTTAATGATGACTACAAAACAAAAGTTGAAAAATTAATGCCTTACAAAAGAATGGTGGATGACTTCAAGGCCTATTTCACATCAATTTCCTTTGAGCAAATTCCTCGAGATAGCAACCGAGCTGCTGATGCAATGGCAACAATTGGTTCACTTGTGGAAATGCCAAGCAATGCTGCCTACTGTGAGTTCTTGGTAGAGCCTCTATTGGAACCTACTTACAATATACCACAATCTGAAATGATCTACCTTATTGTTGGTCCTAATTCTCAATGGTATGGCGATATTTATTCCTATCTCCAAGATAACACCTTGCCATCGGATCTATCCAATAAATCCCGTAAAACCTTTATCCCTCAAGCTTCCCGCTACGTAATCTTAGACGATACCCTTTACCGCTGAGGTCTCGATGGTACTTTACTTAGATGTCTTGAGCATGATGAGAGAAAAACTACTTTACGAGAAGTACATGAAGGTATATGTGGGGCACATTCTAGCAGTCCTACCTTAGCCAAGAAACTCTTGCGTATGAGTCATTATTGGCCTACAATGGAAACGGATGCTTATCAGTTTGTTACATGCTCAAATAATAGTTACAAGAATTATAGTCTCTTGCTACACCATGGCCCTTTTATCAGTGGGGACTCGATCTCGTGGGCAAGATCCATCCACCTTCATCCAATGGTCATAAGTTCATTCTCGTTACCACAGACTATTTCACGAAATGGATTGAAGTTGTTCCTCTCACTCATATCACTGGAAAACAAATAGCCACTTTCATACTGAACTACATCATCTGTCGTTATGGTGTTCCTTTATCCATCATCACAGATAATGGAAATCCATTCAAAAATCAGGATGTCCGTGAACTCTGTGAGAAATTCCATATACACCATCATTTCTCCACACCCTACTATCCTCAAGGTAATGGCCAGGCTGAGGCCTCTAACAAAACCATTCTTGAAATTCTTAAAAAGATGATCAATGAAGCTGGTTGAGATTGGCATATTCAACTAAATCCTGCCTTGTGGGCTTATCACACAAGTATCTGGACTCCTACAAATGCTACCCCCTATTCCCTTGTCTATGGATCTGAATCCATCTTTCCCATTGAGGTCGAGTTACCCTCTTGTGCATCTCCTTGCACAATCACATCAATGATGAAGAATACCGAGTTTCCCATTTGTAGGAATTGGAGCTATTAGATGAACGAAGACAAACTGCTTTTAACCATCTTAGAGCATATCAACAACGAATGAGTCGAAGTTATAATCAGAAAGTGAAACCACGCACATTTGAGGTTGGAGATCTTGTCCTTCATGAAAATCCTCGCAATCAACAAGACAGAGAAAAGAAGGGAAAATTTGAGCCTAATTGGTTAGGTCCATACGTTATCACTGTTGTGTATGGATCTGGGACATATCAGTTATCTACTCCAGAAGGTGAATTGCTTAACGATCCCATCAATAGTATGCACATTTGCAAGTTTTATACTTGAGTGCTTTAGAAGGTACACTCTTTTAAAGTCCTGAAAAAATAAAATAAAAATGGAAAAACATCATGAAAAAAAATACTAAAAAAAAAGAGGAAAAAAGGAAAAAAGTAAAGAGAAATCAATTCGTTCAATAGTGAAAACCACTTCGGTGGTGCCTTGAGCAAGTACCATGGTGAAAACTGAGAAATCGATGCCATGTGTAGAGGCTTTGCTTCTTCTTCCTTTGGATCTCTACTTGATCTTTTCATCCCATTTTCATTCACCCTCCACTTCATAATATCCTTTTCACACTCACCATGGCTTGTGAATTGTTCGACAATCCCCTCACTTGCTCGCTTTGTCACGCTTACTAGATTGGTCCTATTCCTCACAGGGGCATTTTCCTCAACTTTAGCCATGGGTTAGGATATTGAGCATCTTGTGGTCAGAGAAACTACCCTCTTTGTCTATCTGCTCGCTTGAGATGCATCTCTTTCCGTTGTAAAAGGTCCTGAAAAAATCCAAAAAAAATCATAAAGTGTCATGAAAATATTCATCAAAAATCATAAAGTGTCCTGAAAAAATCCATAAAAATCATAAAATGTCCTGAAAAATTCCATAAAAATCATAAAATCTCTTGAAAAAATCCATAAAAAATCATAAAATGTCATGAAAAAATCCATAAAAATCATAAAATGTCCTAAAATAATCCATAAAAATCATAGTGTCCTAAAAAAAAAAAAATCCAAAAAAATGAACAAAATTTGTGAGAGCTAGAATGAGAGGAAAATCCCATTTAAATAAGATTTCCCTGAGGATGGAGAGGGGTTGAAGATGAAATGTGGGATAAAAGATGTGAGAGAAGGAAATGCCATTATCCCACATTGTTGGGTTAAATGTTATGGATGAGAATGAAAGTGATAAAATGTAATATTTCATGAATGGTTTATGCAAATGATATGATTATATGCAAGTTATGATAATTAGTTTATTTTGAAATAATAATCAATGACTATGATAATTGATTTATTAATGGAGATGAATATGAAACAATTATGGATGATAATGATAATTGATTTAATATGGAAATGATGTTTATGACTTATTATGCAAATGGATTATGAATGATCATGTGGTGATAGTATTTTAGTGATGTGATGATTTAACGAAATGCAATATGAAGTGAATGATTTATGCAAATGATGTGATTTAAATGGTAATATAGTTTTATTTTGAAATGTCAGTGAATTATTATGATAATGAATGATAGTGCAAAAATGATAATGTGACAGATGCAAACGATAATGAGATGATTTAATGATTTGATGAAATGCATGAATAGAAAAAAGTATTGAATGAATTGATCATTTTAATCAATAGACGAATAATGCGATGATTGCGAGGACAAATTTGAGTGTCTACAAAAACCATGAGCCACAAGATCAAACAATAAAAAAATACACCTTCTACTTAAGAGATTTGTAAACAATATGTGCAATATTCCTCAACAAGAAAAAGCTACAAAAGAAAGAGGCTCTCAAGAAGATATGAAAGCTTGAGATAATAATTGCAATGAGGGTTGAGTGCTTATAAGAGAAAAACACTAAATGAGAAAGGGATCAGATCATGACAAGTGTCAACATCACATGAGATGAGGCATAATGATCTAATATTAGCTCAACTAATAAAAGCATAAGACACTCCTAATTTTAGCTTAAGTGCATGAGAATAAATTAGACATAATCAATTAAAGATTAATTAATTATTAGCTAATTTGCATGATAACTCTAACACCCACCCTTAAGATGAACTTAGGGAGTAGCTAAAAACCTTAAAAATAATGCATGATGGGTCTCAACAAATAAGGCCATGGGTAAGTGCACCAATTTGTGACACAATTTTGGCTCTTAAGATGCCACTTTTTTTCTGAAATCAGCAAAATTTGATTTGCGCGAGAAAATGAAGATAGTTACGCTCAAAATTTCAAAATTCGGAAAAAACAAAAGTTGAAGTGCTCCGAGTCTAGTTTCTAAGCTACTATTGTTTTTTGAAATTAATGAAGATTAAGGGTCTCAAAAAGGGGGGGGGGGAAACAGGTCTTTTTATCAAAAAAATAGCATAGCGCCTGAGGGCTCCCCCCTTTTTGGTTAACTTTTTTTAGAATTTCAAAAATCCCAACTGTGAGAAATTAGCTAACACCATGTAGTTTATCCTCCTTCTTTAGGATAATTTTTTTAATGAAAATATAATATTTTATGAATTTTCAAAGTGGACACATCCTGCAAAGCTGAAATTTGAGCGTTCTCCCCCCCAAATTTTTTGCAAACTAATCGAAAATTGATTTATTTGTTTTTCATCATGTGTAAAATAGAATCTAGTTTCAAAAAATGTAATTTATTTCACGTTTCGATGGACATGTAGAAATCTATCCTAAACCTAGCACATGTTGGTTTTTGACCAAAAACAAAGGCATTTACAATAGAAGCCATGGATCAAAACCTTAACTAAATCAAAATGAAAAAAGAATTATATATTTAGATAGCTAAGAGAGAGGTTAATGCTATCACGGTTTTTTTATAAACTTGCATTGAAAGATGTGCAAATGAGATGGGGAGCACGAACGAAAATATGAGAAAATTTGGCAAATCTTGTTAATTAACACATCCAAAGCAGGCCATTTGGCGAGTGCCAAATGGCCTGCTTTGCACAAAACTAGAATTTCCCCTCTTTGGTGAACAACTTTGATAATGCTTAGAGTGCACAGTTTATGATCGTAGATGGATAGTTGAGGTTTTACCTTTCATACCTTCTCTAACTTGTTAGTGTAACTGGATAACTCTTTATCCCTCTAAAGTCTCTATCTCTCAAGTCTCACTCCCTCCCACGTGACCTAGACTATACTCTCAGTCTAATCCCCTCTGTCAGGTCACTTTCCCTCCCACATAGGTACCTAAATAAATCTATCTCACTCCAACCCCCTTTCTCACTCTCCCTCTCTCTCTCCCTCTTTGGTCTTTTTATCTCTCTCAGTCCATCTCCCTCTCTTAGGTTGTTATCTTTCTCTCTTTGTCTCTCCCTCCTACCCCTTGTCCCTCTCTTAGGTATGTCACTCACTCACTCCCTCTATCTCTCTCCCATTCCCTCTCTCTCACTCACTCTATCTCTCTCCCTCTCTCTCTCACTCTCTCTCGGGTATGTCCATCCCCCCTCTCTCTCACTCTCTCCCACTCTG
>CM021101.1:400092975-400292891 GCA_007115665.2 Sequoiadendron giganteum | reverse complement strand
TAGGGTTTAAGGGTTGAGGGTTGAGGGGTTGAGGGATTAAGAGGGTATAGGGGTTGAGGGATTAGGGTTGAAGGGTTAAGGGTTGAGGGATTAGGGTTTGAGAGTTGACAGATTAAGAGGGTATGGGGGTTTATGGATTAGGGTTTAAGGGTTGAGGGGTTGATGGATTAAAAGGGTATAGGGTTTTAGGGTTTAGGGTTGAAGGGTTAAGGGTTGAGGGATTACGATTGTAGAGGGGTTGAAGGATTAGGGTTTTAGGGTTGAGGGTTGAGGGTTAAGGGTTGACGGATTAAGATTGTAGAGGGGTTGAGGAATTAGAGTTTGAGGGTTGAGGGATTAAGAGGGTATGGGAGCTGATGGATTAGGGTTTAAGGGTTGAGGGTTGAGGGTTGAGGGGTTGAGGGATTAAGAGGGTATAGGGGTCGAGGGATTAGGGTTGAAGGGTTAAGGGTTGAGGGATTAAGATTGTAGAGGGGTTGAAGGATTAGGGTTTGAGGGTTGAGGGTTGAGGGTTAAGGGTTGACAGATTAAGATTGTAGAGGGGTTGAGGGATTAGGGTTTGAGGGTTGAAGGATTAAGAGGTCATGGGGTTTGATGGATTAGGGTTTAAGGGTTGAGGGTTGAGGGGTTGAGGGATTAAAAGGGTATAGGGGTCGAGGGATTAGGGTTGAAGGGTTAAGGGTTGAGGGATTAAGATTGTAGAGGGGTTGAAGGATTAGGGTTTGAGGGTTGAGGGTTGAGGGTTAAGGGTTAATGGATTAAGATTGTAGAGGGGTTGAGGGATTAGGGTTTGAGGGTTGAGGGATTAAGAGGGTATGGGGGTTGATGGATTAGGGTTTAAGGGTTGAGGGTTTAGAGGTTGAGGGATTAAGAGGGTATAGGGGTCGAGGGATTAGGGTTGAAGGGTTAAGGGTTGAGGGATTAATATTGTAGAGGGGTTGAGGGATTAGGGTTTGAGAGTTGATGAATTAAGAGGGTATGGGGGTTGATGGATTAGGGTTTAAGGGTTGAGGGTTGACAGGGTATATGGGTTGAGGGATTAGGCCTCACTTATCTCATAAATCCCTCTTTGTCAGACCTCATTTACCTCCCACCGTAATTTCTTAGGTCTCTCCTTCCCACCCCCTCTCTCCCACTTTGACTCCCACTCCTTCTCTCAGGTGTATCCCTCCCAACCTCTCTCCCTCTCTCTCTCTTAGGTTTCTCCCTGTCACGTCCTCTCCCTCCCCCTCTCTCTCTCCCACTCCCTCTCTCTCTCTCTCTCACTCCCTCTCTCTCATTTCCTCTATCTTTGTCCCACTTTGTGTCTCTCCCTCTCTCTCAAGTATGTCCTTTTTAGAGGAACATATTTGGCGTGCGCCAAATGGGTTTTTACCTTGAAACAGTAAAAATAAGGCTTCACCCTGTGATTCAGGCCCACATTATCCTGTATTTGTCTAGTTCATCGCTTTATCCGAGTCAAAAATACCTGTTTTTATGCAGTTGACTTCATATTGTACTAATCTATGCTTGATCCATCACCTTTTTACCAGCAATTTGCATGGTAGACAATGTAGAAGAAGACATTTTGAAGTTTCTACTTCATTTTACTTTATCTGAGGTAATATATTCATTTTGGTAAATTGAAATGTTTGTATTTAGTATATTTGTTTGTTTTTAACAATATAAACTAAATTTCCTTAATGATTTTATTAATCATAACAATTGGACTTAGAATTCAACATTGAATTAGATGAGATTTGCATAGAAAAGTTAAATTTTTATGAGTTTGAAGAACAAAAACAATAAAAACAATAAAAACATGACATTTACTTAATATAAATTTATTTATGAATTCTATTTGCATTGCTTATAGTATTCCATTTCCAGCATGGCTAGTGGAACTCACCATATTTCATTCTTTTTTCAACTAATCTGGAAAACCTAATAGCTTTCATCAATGTTAATGCAAGTGTCCATTACTTTTTTTGTTCCATACAAAATTCAGCTTCATCACATGTTCTTAGATAAATTCAAGTGAGTTGACATAGTTGAGAATGCTTATTGTCTTTCTAAGTTACCTCATTGCCAAAGAAATAGTGAATAATTATAAGATATAGCATCACAAACCCTTCTTTGAATCCATATTCTTCATGACTTTGTTGACAATCAAAATTTTGGTTTTGAGAAAAATAAACACAAGAGTCTCTAGTTTTCATTTAGGTGGCAACAATTTATACCCTAGGTTTGTGATGTAGAGTAGGGAGACAAAACCTTCAACAATCATAATTAGATTAGTTTCAAACAATCTTTAATCTCAAAAACCTCAATTCAATGTTGAACTGACCAATTCACATCTAAAACAAAATAAAGATCATCCATAAATAACAAGCTATGCTTTTCAAGAAGACTACCATTCTAAATATGTTTAATAACCTTCAATGCCTCGAAGGAGAGGTTGTTGGTTGATTTGTACCCCATTTTTATCAAGAAGAACATTATTAAATTCTAGAAATTTACTTGTTTCTCTCACTTTTCTTGTTTTTGTATGGCCTGTACGAACTGTAAGATGATATGAAACCCATTGGATGTTGTAGATTAATGAATTAGCTTTCATTTTCATCTATTTAGAGGTTCTAACTTTTTGTATAGAGAAAGTTATATTGTTTTTACTGCTGCTACCTACTTTCACAGTGTTCTTGGGTTGAGGGGTTTCATTATGTAATTCAACCCATTATACTTTTTCTGCCTACTATAACCTATGGAATGGGTCCTCTAACTTTTAAAATACATTCCTAACCTATTTAGAATGTTGTGGGGTCAAGGTTGGGTGTTTGGGATAATGTTCTAGGACTGTAGCAGGGTCTTTTCATGGTGAAAATTAGGGCTTCAAGTGGTGTTTTGACAAAATGTGGGAAGGACTGTCCATGTAATGTATTATTCACTATGTGCAGGTTCTGGTAAGTGTCTTTGGTGCTTTGTATGGTTCTGGCAGGTCCGGGAGATAGGAGTTTCATTAAAACCCCAAGTATTTTGCATAAGGCAAGAGGTTTAGTGTATTAGGGGTCTAGAGGTCTTGGACCTGGAAACAAATCAAGAAATTGGAGGTTTTGACATATAAAATACTACTGTTTGAGGATTTTGAGTAAAGATGTAATGTTTAAAATGTACTCTCTTTGTAAATTAGGCCAATTGAATAGCCTTTTCCAAGGTGGGTCTATTGGAAGTCAATGTTGGTCCAAAGGAGTTGATGCTAGGGTTTACCTATGTTTTATAACTTGTAAATGGGTATCTTAATCATCCCTAATTTTGTCAAGTGTTTTGGAAAATCTTTGTGAAAAGCCCCTTGAACCGGGTTACCTATGCTACAAGGGAAAGCTTGGTAGAAGTTGGGATTTTCAGTTGAACATCTAATTTTTCTTTGGAATATGATTGATTCTCATTGATTTTCTATATTGAATGGTTTCCACCTCTCTTTGCATCAATATTTTTGTAAAATGCATTACTTACTTTTGCTCTATGTGTGTTTGTGGACATGTAGCATTCAAGGTCATGCCAAGGAAACGACCGAAGCCTCAAACACTAGAAGAACGTGCAGTTAAAAATGAAAGGAGAAGAAAATAAAAAAATGTAGCTCATGAAGCAAAGGAATTGCAGCCCATACAACCACAAATTCCCATGCAATATAAGAGATGTCAAATTGGAAAAACAAAGGGCACGAATGAGGAAAGTTCGTGGAAGGACAGGAATGGATACAAAAGTTGGGGGCACATCATCAGCCATAGGTGAAACTCAATGCAAATCTCCAATTGAAGACACATTGACAACAACATGTGGTTTTCTAGGTACATCAAAAATCACATCTCCAATTGAAGACACACCATCAAAAACATTGTGTTTTGAAAGTACATCAACAAACACATCTCTATTTGAAGGAACTCCACAAACGACATCTCAAGTTGGAGGTACAACATCATTTACATGTCAATCTCAAGGTATGTCATCAATTGCACCTCCAATTGAAGGTACACGATCTATCCTCAATGTTGTTGACCTTCCCAATATTGACACAAATTTACATTTGAGAACTCCTCCTAGAGTTTTGCATAGAAAACCTACATTTTTTATTGATATTGATTCCAATTTTTTGAAATGGATGCCTAATAAGATTCTAAAATGTACATGTCAAAGATATGCAGAAAGGATATGGAGTTTATTTTTTGCAAAGCTAAGTGAGGGTGGAAGATGCCAACTATTTGTTGAAATGATGAGGCAACTCAAATTTAGGCCCACCATGAAGGCTCTTGGGCTAAGATTTTTTAATGACTCAAGTGAAAATTCCATTGTAAAGAATTTGATGAGTGCATACGAGAGTGTGGGTTCCACCTCACGCATGAAGGATAGTTGTTCCACACGGCGTGTGATGACAACAACACTGTTAAGCAGTCAAACAAGGAACAAGGTGAACCTTACAAAGGAAAGTAAGTCTTTGAAAATAAGTAGATCATCTCTAATGAGAGCCAAAGGAAGGCATGAAAGAGTGGAGGATCCAAATAGCAATGAGTTATGGGCATTTTCGGGTAGAGTGCCACGGAAAGACACAAGAATTGCTCAAGGCTTGAGATCTTTAATTGTGAATTATTGGAAGGATAACACAAGGACCTCTCCTAATCAAAGAGATGTTGTAAGAAGGATAATTGGTAGTAAAAACCGTGAGCCACATCCAATGAATTATTTGGATACCACTCAAACCCAATTTTTTGCTGATTTTGTACAGAAGTTTCCTGAAATTAAAATATGTCAAAGGTATTTTGAAATGCTAAAGCCTTTTTATGTCAAAATAAATCACACACGCACTACTTGTTGTTGTAGGGTTCATATTGAGTTTTCTAACCATTATGATGTTTATCGACGTATATGTGTAGATATGCATATTGACAATGTTTTGCAGGAATGTAACATAATGCCTCCACCTAAATCGTCAAGGAAATTTTTGTCTTCCATTTTATGTGAAAGAGAGGATGGTCAAATTTTTTACAAAAAATCATGTTTGGATGGCACATGTGATCATTGTGGTGGCATGCAACATTTTCCAATTTTCCAACACATGGCTAGTACACACACAATTGGAGACAAAATTGTGGAATTTGGCAAATACAAGACAGTGGCATACAGTCTAAAAGATGGGAAAGAAGCAAAGAAGTGTGAATTGGTCAGTGATAAGATTCTAGTGTATTAGTTTATGGGAATTTTTTGTGATCAGCTGGTTTATGATTATGCAACACATACACACAGAGCACAATGGTTGGACTCACAGTTCAAGTTACGCAAGGACACATTTCCACTTCGTCATATCGTTTCAGTTGTCGACTTCGCTGAGAACTACACACTACAACCACATAATGTGGTTCAATCACAGTACTACAACTCCGTGTAGGTTGCTATATTTATACATATAGCATTCATTCATACAAATGATAGTACAGAGGAAAATAGGAAAGAATTGAGGGAGTATCACTTTTACATCAGTGATGATCGCACACATTCTACAAAGTTTGTTCAAGGTTGCTTTCATATGTTCTATGCCGATATGGCTAGCAGGGGCATATCATTTAGTCAGCATATCATATGGTCAGATAATTGTACATCACAATTCAAGAACGCCAGAATGTTTTACTGGTTGAGCAGGATGCATAGGATTAGTCATGTTCAACATATGTGGAACTTCTCAGAGGCCAGGCATGGAAAGGGGGAGCATGATGGAGCAGGTGCATGTATCAAAAGAGCCCTAGCACGAGAAGAGTTAAAGTACACAAACAGTGTAAAGTTGACAGATGTAAGATCAATTGTCTAGTGGTGCAATGGTTCAATGGGTCTAGGTAGTGAAGGTAATTCTTTAGTTCATAGATTTTTTCATTTAGTAGATGATACTAACATTGCAAAATATGAGGATTGTTGTACACTAACAGGATCGAGTGAGCTACACTCTTTTAGAAGCTCCAATGCAGGTACATGGACTATCCATACAAGGAAGATGGCATGCTTTTGTTATGCATGTACACTTCAATCATGGAATGATTGTGAGTCAACAGAGTGGGTTGACGAATGGTCTGTAAGAAGTCTAACCCCATTTGACACTTATCAGCTCCCGACGGCTCTACAAATCATGAAGATGCAATCATCCATTGACTTTGATCATGTATCAGACCTACTAGAACCATGTAATTTATCTTACTTACAAGTTTTATTATGTTGCTCGGTAAATAAATCTAACAAGATGAACATATCAATGTAGGGAACGTTTATGCGGTGATTGCAGATGAAGACAATGAAGAGGGTACATATTATTACCTGTGTCGTTGTATCGAGGCCAAAAAGAAATTGGAGTCCCCAGTTATAGACGGAGAAAACATAGAATATCCAATAGGTTCAATGGTTGTTACTGGAACATGGCTTTGAAGGTATCTAGTTAAGAATATTGCAGTTTGGTTGTTTGAGGACTTCGACATGCATCAGAAAATTCTTCACTATTCGAACCTTGTCATCGCCACCAATGTTCATTTGATCAAATATAAGGGTAGACCTACGAACAAGAACTTGTGGAAAGTGTGTGAGTCTGAACACGAGACAATACTCGACACAATAAAGAGTAGAACAGACCCAGATGGTTCCCTAGATTGATTTGTAAGTATGCACATTGAATTTGTAAAGCCATGTTATTGATTGCTCTTTTGGACCAACACCTTGCAATAAGGCTTTTTCACCATTACTGTTTGATGTCATATGCATTTATGACTATCATTGATCCTTTTTTGATTGTGACTGTAGGTAATACTGAGTTTGTCAAAGTATATAAGAAAAGAACAACATCGGTTGCTGGTGCAAGTGTTCAGTGGTATGAGAAACATCGGTTGCTGGTGCATTTTCTGGTTATCAATTTTCTCTTTCTTTTCCATCTCCTAGATTTATCGGATTCTTATATGCTAAATGTTTTATGTTAAGCCTCTCAATAATATATTTGAAATTTATACATCGGGTCATCGAGAGATGATAAAGTAGCAAATGGGCACATCACCATTATAGGACCTTCAATTGACCTCCTTATCTAGCATGCATGAAGGTGATAGTAGGTCTTGTCAGCTGTATGACTGCCATTATTTAGTTATTGCTCTTTTAATGATTTTTATGTGAGTCTATGTCTAAGATTGAGAGGCTTTTGCAGGTTTTTTGTCGACCAAATTCCAATGATACTACACAACAACATCTAGAGGCTACTACCCATGTGTTTCGTAGGGAGAAGGGGATGTACATTTTTTGAACCATTTTGGAATGCAGATAGCTAGGCCAGCTGAGGTGGAATGGAAAAACGAAATTGGGCAATAGTTCCTTTTGTTTCTTCTCAAGTACAATATATTTCATGATCTGTGCTAGAAATGGGAGGATTATTTCCCTGCATGTATTGATACAAGTATTGAAAAATGGGAAGATTTTCAAGATGTTCTTCCATCACTATTTTAATATTTGTCATTGACTTAGTGTATTTTTTGATATATTAAAATCATGAGAAATTAATACATGCAAATGTGTATATTCCTTAATATATGCCTCAATTAAATGTGTATATTACATTTAAAATTAGTTGCAATGCTTCATGGTTTACATTCAAAGTTGTCTTCATTGAATTCCTCAAAACTCACCTATTGACATATGTTTCCCTTGCAACAGTTGGAAATCAATTTTTTAGACTTTTGGCCTAACTTTTCCAAAAAACTTAGGAAACTAATCATGGATTCAAATACCCTTCTAGAAGATTAGAAATCCAAAACAAGTGAAGATCAAATAAAACTCATAAACATTCAACCTCTAAAGATTTCAAAGCATGATTGGGTTTGTACAGTCCGTACAATAGCAAACAATTTTGAAAAACAGTGAAAAAACTCAGAAAATGCACCAAAAAAATGTGGTATTCTTATTCTGTGAGTTTATTACACCTTCAACAACCTTGATTCAAGCCTGAGAAGGCCTCTTATAACATTTACAAGCCATATCCATCTTAAATAGACTCCTTGAGGTTTTCATGTCACCCATACCTTGACTTATTTTCCTTTCAAACTGTGCTTTCATCATTATTGACCTCCAAACTATTAAAGATTGACCCTTCCTTAAATGACTTCCCTCTTCTATGATTATCCTTTCCATGGTGCTTATTGACTGTGACTATGTAAACTAACATGTGTACATGCAATCCATGACCATATTGAAGCATTCATTGATGACAGTCCTAGTTCTCACAGCCATAAGGAGATCATTAAGAGTATACAACCCATTAAGACTGTACATTTATTAGTTTCCTATCCAATTCCAGCTCTCCTAAATTGGATCTTTTCAATACCCTGATAATAAGGAAGTGACCGACCTCAAAGAAAGGATATCCAAAAAGGGCATCATCTGCATTACCACTTATAGAAACTACATCATTTACTGCTGCACCCTCCTTGCTAAATGATGACCACGGTTTATTAATCCTTGGCTCTAGTTTTATTCTTGAAAGTGTGGAAGTCTAGCAAGAAACACTAGATTATCTAGCCCAAAAGCCACAAAAGAAAATATTATATTCATCTAAAGACTGTCTAACCTCATTCACAAAACCTTCTGATGGACTTTCAAATACCGTAACCAATTGTTAGCAGTGATCTTCCTTGAAATCCTGAATGGTTCCTCTATCTAAACATCTACGGTTTCTTCAATCTGTGTTATCTCTTGATGATTTGATATGTTGCTGCTATCTTTTTCCAATTAACTGTCATATGCCATCACTTCACTCCTTTTCAGTATCAAATCTACTCCTTTGAGTTTATTGGCATAGTCCCTTTTGATCTCTACCTATTAGACATTGTCCTTGCCCTTATATTCTCATCACTATTTTTAACTCCTTCAATCTTCCTTCACTTGTCTGGTATTTTTGCAATCTCAAGTTTTGGGACACAAAATTCTTCATAGTGACCTAAAATTCTTAAAGTTGAAAGCCTCAACTTTGTTACCTGACATTCCCAAATCAGTGAAAGAAAACAAGGCATTTGAAATTTTATCAACTCTAAGCTCTGTATGGTATCCTTTTATCTTTATTATTGATTTTGATTTGCTCTGTGGTGCATGAGCACCCAGATCATGTAAATGCCTTCAAAAGGCTAATTTATCAAATGTGTGTGTTCAAATCTAAAATTAAGCGTCAAGGCTATGTAATAATCAATTTGAATGTATTAAATTTATGTACTAAGTCATTAGGTGGTCACTTAAGTAGATTTTCAAATGTTGCTAAAGCTGGTATAATGTAATTCATGGCTAGAAGTTAAGGTTTGAAGAAAAGATCTTGGAATGGAGTGGGAAATGGTTTATTAAGTATTTATAGACCATATTTGATGTATCTTAGCCCTTGGTAAGGTGTTTTGGGGTCAGGAGTGTAAAGATTCAATAAACCCCTATGTGTGCAAGCCTAATTTGGCCTTTATGCAAGCGTAACAGTAGTTTTTTTGAAGGTGTTGTTCCGAAACAGCCACTCCTAAGTTTTATATATGTTATATAACTCAATAATGGGTATCCCAAACAGGTTTTATATCATGGGTTAGAGATGTTTTATGAAAATTATGGTCAATTTACAACAAATTTCTAGTAAATTAAGCCTTGTAGCAGCAGTACAGTCATTTTTAAGATTGATCCTTCCAAAACAATTATACCTTAATTTTTGATATGTTAAAGTATTCAATAATGGGTCCTTGAAATGGTAATTTTTCTATGGAGAATCAATGTGGTTTGTGAAATATACCCGTTTTAGTCCAATTCGGCTAATACTAGCAATTTTGTGTTTTGATTGCAAGAAAGTGTGAATCTGTACAAACAGTGGTATGAGTGAATGTTTTTGTTTTGAAACTGCCTAAAGGATGATGTTAAAGGTGTATTAAGGTTTGATGAGAATCTGGAATACTGATTTGGTGTTTGGTAGCCTTGTGAATTTCAAGTGAAAATGAAGAGTTTTTGTTGAAAGTTGAAGTGAGTTTTTGGTGAACTGTTAACTAATCTTCTCAAATTGTGGTTTGGGTCATGAGTACCCCTGAAGTTTGTAGATGCTCTGCATCACTCTATCAATGTATACATGACATTAACTTCTTTGTAGTCTTCCATTTGAAAGCTTGTAGCACATCTGACTGCCATGAAAACTCGAAAAACTGGTAGAAGAGACCTAAAAGGTAACAAAACCCTAACGTCTCAACTCAGTCTTTCTTAAATTCAATCATAAAAAAACAACCTACTCATGCATGTGAATTTGACTCATTCAAGGCATTAGAGACTAACCTCTTACAAATTTTAAAAGAAAAGGTTGTTTTGACCCAAAAGGATTGAACATAGACTAACAATTGCAATTGTTTGGATCTACCAATTCATCCCCCCTCTCAGTTGATTGTGTGCCCTTCACCCTTGGCCTTTCCATTATTATCATAACTTTGAAGAAAAATATCAAAAACTACTCCAAGTGCCTAACAATGAAATTGCCTCACATTCATCATCCTATATTGATCCATCCACTTTAGCCTCATCATCCACCTCACATAAATCCTTTCCAAATATCAAGGTCCAAATACGAGACAAGACAAGGGTTGTAGAGACTATGGTCTTAAAGGGTATTTTTATGTAGGACAACTCCCATCTTCTCCTAAGACATATGGAAAACCATAACACATAGAAAAAAGCCTCTTCTATCATCAAATTTGTACCCATGGTTTTCTCCAAGTGGGGAGAGCTAAACAAAGAGGTTATAGAGGAAGAAATCTCCAAATTGTTGTACCAATAAAAGAAAGAGAAAGCAACCCTACCAATAGATTAATGTGGTAAGGGTTTCCAAGTCATTAAGAACATGGGGGATTCACATGACATGGTAGCCTTGGTCTAGATCAACAAGGAATAAGATAACCCGTTTTTCTAGAGAAATGACAAAAATATCAAGGGCTTGGGTATGGTTCATTATACGTTACTCCTAACATCGAGAGTACCCCTAAAATCATATTGCTTAGGGTTGACAAGGTAGGGACAGCATATGCCTCATAGAAATCGATGCAACCTAGGTCATCTCTAACATACCTTAGGGTATGACATTCAACAAAAATACTACTATGGTTCAACCGACTCGATCCCTTAAGTTTGCAAAGTGCAAAAGGGAAACAATATTTGACAGGGTATTACTCGTAAACCGTGGTGATTACAAAATCTCTGTCTGAATCTACGAGATCACGTTGCGTCCCTCTACAATAATCTCTCTCGATTTTCGCTATTTCGGAGGCATTTTCCTGTGTTGGAGAATTTTCACTCAGGGAAAAAGTTATCAAATGCAAGTAGTTGGAAGTTGCAAAGTGGCGCAACTTTCGTTTTGCAGCTCGTGTGACCAAACGAATTGTTCCAACGCATCCGGGTGGGTGCGTTTACGCTAGGCACGGTCCTCTCTTACACCCAAACACGTGGAATCGCTCTGAGCTACGTTCAACCGGATCGATCCCTTAAGGGTCCAAAGCTTAAAATGGCTGTGAACTTCAGCATGCCATTACTCGGACATTGCAATGCTTTAAAACTTCTCGTCTAAACCTACGGGATCATGTTGGGCCCCTCTACAATAACCTCTCTCGGTTTTCGCTATCTCGGAGGCATTTTCTTGTGCTAGCGAATTTTCACTCGGGGAAAAAGTTGTCAAATGCAAGTAGTTGAAAGTTGCAAAGTGGTGCAACTTTCGTTCTGTAGCTCGTGTGACCAAAGGAACTGTTCCAACGCATCTAGGTGAGTACGTTTACACCAGGCACCATCCTCTATTGCACCCAAACACACGGAATCGCTCCGAGCTACATTCAATCGGATCGATTCCTTAAGGGTCCAAAGCGCAAAATGGCTGCGAACTTCAGCATGCCATTACTCGGACACCGCGACGCTTAAAAAATTCTTGTCTGAACCTACGAGATCACGTTGGGCCCCTCTACAATAATCTCTCTCAGTTTTCGCTATCTCGGAGGCAGTTTCCTGTGCTGGCGAATTTTCACTCGGGGAAAAAGTTGTCAAATGCAAGTAGTTAAAAGTTGCAAAGTGGTGCAACTTTCGTTCTGCAACTCGTGTAACCAAAACAAACTGTTCCAATGCATCCGGGTGGGTACGTTTACGCTAGGAACGGTCCTCTCTTGCACCCAAACACGCGGAATTGCTCCGAGCTACGTTCAACCAGATCGATCCCTTAAGGGTCCAAAGCGCAAAATGGCTGCGAACTTCAGCATGCCATTACTCGGACACCGCGATGCTTAGAAACTTATCGTTTGAACCTATGGGATCACGTTGGGCCCCTCTACAATAACCTTTCTTGGTTTTCGCTATCTCGGAGGCATTTTCTTGTGCTGGCAAATTTTCACTCGGGAATAAAGTTGTCAAATGCAAGTAGTTGAAAGTTGCAAAGTGGTGCAACTTTCGTTTTGCAGCTCGTGTGACCAAACGAACTGTTCGAACGCGTCCTAGTGGGTACGTTTACGCTAGGCACAGTCCTCTCTCGCACCCAAACACGCGGAATCGCTTCGAGCTACGTTCAACCGGATCGATCCCTTAAGGGTCCAAAGCACAAAATGGCTGCGAACTTCAGCATGCCATTACTCGGACACCGCGATGCTTAGAAACTTCTCGTCTGAACCTATGGGATAACATTGGGCCCCTCTACAATAACCTCTCTCGGTTTTTTCTATCTCGGACGAATTTTCCTATACTGGCGAATTTTCACTCGGGGAAAAAGTTGTCAAATGCAAGTAGTTGAAAGTTGCAAAGTGGTGCAATTTTTGTTCTGCACCTCATGTGACCAAAACGAACTGTTCCAATGCATCCGGGTGGGTAATTTTATGCTAGACACAGTCCTCTCTCACACCAAAACACGTGGAATCACTCAGAGCTACATTCAACCGGATCGATTCCTTAAGGGTCCAAAGCGCTAAATGGCTGCGAACTTCAGCATGCCATTACTCGGGCACCACGATGCTTAGAAACTTCTTTTCTAAACCTACGGGATCGAGTTGGGCCCCTCTATAATAACCTCTCTTGGTTTTCGCTATCTCGGAGGCATTTTCCTGTGCTGGCGAATTTTCATTCGGGAAAAAAGTTGTCAAATGCAAGTAGTTGAAAGTTGCAAAGTGTTGCAACTTTCATTCTGCAACTCGTGTGACCAAATGCACTGTTCCAACGCATCTGGGTAGGTACGTTTATGCTAGGCACGGTCCTCTCTCGCACCCAAACACGTGGAATCGCTCTGAGCTACGTTCAACCAGATCGATCCCTTAAGGGTTCAAAGCGCAAAATGGCTGAGAACTTCAACATGCCATTACTTAGACATCGCGATGCTTAGAAACTTCTCGTCTGAACCTACGGGATCACGTAGGGTCCCTAAACAATAACCTCTCTCGGTTTTCGCTATCTCGAAGGCATTTTCCTGTGCTAGCAAATTTTCACTCGGGAATAAAGTTGTCAAATGCAAGTAGTTGAAAGTTGCAAAGTGGTGCAACTTTCGTTCTGCAGCTCGTGTGACAAAACGAACTATTCCAAAGCGTCTGGGTGGCTATGTTTACACTAGGCACAGTCCTCTCTCGCACCCAAACACGCGGAATCGCTCCGAGCTACTTTCAACCGGATCGATCCCTTAAGGGTCCAAAGCGCAAAATGGCTGCGAACTTCAGCATGCTATTACTTGGACACCGTGACGCTTAGAAACTTCTCATCTGAACCTACGGGATCATGCTGGGCCCCTCTACAATAACCTCTCTTTGTTTTCGCTATCTCGGACGCATTTTCCTATGCTTGCGAATTTTCACATGGGGAAAAAGTTGTCAAATACAAGTAGTTGAAAGTTGCAAAGTGCTGCAACTTTCGTTCTGCAGCTCGTGTGACCAAAGCAAACTATTTCAATGCGTCCGGGTGGGTACATTTACGCTAGGAATGGTCCTTTATCATAGCCAAACACGCGGAATTGCTCCGAGCTACGTTCAACCTGATCGATCCCTTAAGGGTCCAAAGCGCAAAATGGCTGCGAACTTCAGCATGCCATTACTCAGACACCACGATGCTTAGAAACTTCTTGTCTGAACCTACGGGATCACATCGGGCCCCTCTACAATAACCTCTCTTGGTTTTCGCTATCTCAGAGGCATTTTCTTGTGCTTGCGAATTTTCACTCGGGGAAAAAGTTGTCAAATGCAAGTAGTTGAAAGTTGCAAAGTGGTGCAACTTTCATTCTGCAGCTCATGTGACCAAACGAACTATTCCAGCGTGTCCAGTTGGGTACGTTTACGCTAGGCATGGTCCTCTCTCACACCAAAAAACGGGGAATCGCTCCGAGCTACGTTCAACCAGATCGATCCCTTAAGGGTCCAAAGCGCAAAATGGCTGCGAACTTCAGTGTGCCATTACTCAGACACCGTTACGCTTAGAAACTTCTTGTCTAAACATACGGGATCCTGTTGGGCCCCTCTACAATAACCTCTCTCATTTTTCGCTATCTTAGAGGCATTTTCCTATGCTGGCGAATTTTCACTCGGGGAAAAAGTTGTCAAATGCAAGAAGTTGAAAGTTGCAAAGTGGTGCAACTTTCGTTTTAAAGCTCGTATGACCAAAATGAACTGTTCCAATGCATCCGGGTGGGTAAATTTACGTTAGGCATGGTGCTCTCTTGCACCCATACACGCAGAATCACTCCGAGCTACGTTCAACCAGATCGATCCCTTAAGGGTCCAAAGCGCAAAATGGCTGCGAAATTCAGCATGCCATTACTCGGACACAGTGACTTTTAGAAACTTCTCGTCTGAAGCTACGGGATCACGTTGGGCCCCTCTACAATAACCTCTCTTGGTTTTCACTATCTCGGAGGCATTTTCTTATGCTGGCGAATTTTCACTCGAAGAAAAAGTTGTCAAATGCAAGTAGTTGAAAGTTGCAAAGTGGTGCAACTTTCGTTCTGTAGCTCGTGTGACCATACGAACTATTCCAACGTGTCCGAGTGGGTACGTTAATGCTACGAACTTTTCCAATGCGTCCGGGTGGGTACGTTTACGCTAGGCATGGTCCTCTCTCGCACCCAAACATGCGGAATCGCTCTGAGCTACGTTCAACCGGATCGATCCCTTAAGGGTCCAAAGCGCAAAATGGCTGCGAACTTCAGCATGCCATTACTTGGACACCGCGATGCTTATAAACTTCTCGTCTGAACCTATGGGATCATGTTGGGCCCCTCTACAATAACCTCTCTTGGTTTTCGCTATCTCGGATGCATTTTCCTGTGCTGGCGAATTTTCACTCGGGGAAAAAGTTGTCAAATGCAAGTAGTTGAAAGTTGCAAAGTGGTGCAACTTTCGATCTACAGCTCGTGTGACCAAAATGAATTGTTCCAATGCATCCAGGTGGGTATGTTTATGCTAGGCACGGTCCTCTCTCGCACCCAAACACTTGGAATCGCTCTAAGCTACGTTCAACCAGATCGATCCCTTAAGGGTCCAAAACACAAAATGGCTGCGAACTTCAGCATGCCATTACTCGGACACCGATGCTTAGAAACTTCTCGTCTAAACATACGGGATCATGTTGGGCCTCTCTACAATAACCTCTCTCGGTTTTCGCTATCTTGGACGCATTTTCCTGTGCTGGCGAATTTTCACTTAGGGAAAAAGTTGTCAAATGCAAGTAGTTGAAAGTTACAAAGTGGTGCAACTTTCGTTCTGTAGCTCGTGTGACCAAACGAATTGTTCCAACGCATCTGGGTGGCTACGTTTATGCTAGGCACAATATTCTCTCGCACCCAAACACGCGGAATCGCTCCGAGCTACGTTCAACCGGATTGATCCCTTAAGGGTCCAAAGCTCAAAATGGCTGCGAACTTCAGCATGCCATTACTTGGACATCGCGATGCTTAGAAACTTCTCGTCTAAACCTACGGGATCACATTGGGCCCCTCTACAATAACCTCTCTCGGTTTTTGCTATTTCAGAGGCATTTTTCTATGCTGGTGAATTTCCACTCGGGGAAAAAGTTGTCAAATGCAAGTAGTTGAAAGTTGCAAAGTGGTGCAACTTTCGTTCTGTAGCTCGTGTGACCATACGAACTATTCCAACGTGTCCGAGTGGGTACGTTAATGCTAGGAACGGTCCTCCCTCACAGCCAAACATGCGGAATCGCTCTGAGCTACGTTTAACCGGATCGATCCCTTAAGGGTCTAAAGCGCAAAATGGTTGCGAACTTAAGCATGCCATTACTCGGACACTGCGACGCTTAGAAACTTCTCGTCTCAACCTATAGGATCATGTTGGGCCCCGCTACAATAACCTCTCTCGGTTTTCCCTATCTCGGATGTATTTTCCTGTGCTGGCAAATTTTCACTCAAGGAAAAAGTTGTCAAATGCAAGTAGTTGAAAGTTGCAAAGTGGTGCAACTTTTATTTTGCAGCTCGTGTGACCAAACGAACTATTCCAATGCATGTAGGTGGGTACATTTACACTAGGCATGGTCCTCTCTCACACCCAAACACGTGGAATCACTCTGAGCTACGTTCAATCGGATCGATCCTTTAAGGGTCCAAAGCGCAAAATGGTTGCGAACTTCAGCATGCCATTACTCGGACACCACGATGCTTAGAAACTTCTCGTCTGAACCTACAGGATCACGTTGGGCCCCTCTATAATAAAATCTCTTGGTTTTCGCTATCTCAGACGCATTTTCCTGTGCTGGCAAATTTTCACTTGGGCAAAAAGTTGTCAAATGCAAGTAGTTGAAAGTTGCAAAGTGGTACAACTTTCGTTCTGTAGCTCGTGTGACCAAACAAACTTTTCCAACATGTTTGGGTGGCTACGCTTACACTAGGCATGGTCCTCTCTTGCATCCAAACATGTGGAATCGCTCTGAGCTACGTTCAACCGGATCGATCCCTTAAAGGTCCAAAACGCAAAATGGCTATGAACTTCAGTATGCCATTACTCGAGCACCGCGATGCTTAGAAACTTCTCGTCTGAACCTACGGGATCATGTTGGGCCCCTCTACAATAACCTTTCTCAGTTTTCGCTATCTCGGATGCATTTTCCTGTGCTGGCGAATTTTCACTCGGGGAAAAAGTTGTCAAATGCAAGTAGTTGAAAGTTGCAAAGTGGTGCAATTTTTGTTCTACAACTCATGTGACCAAACAAATTGTTCCAACACGTTCGGGTGGGTACGTTTATGCTAGGCACGGTCCTCTCTCGCATCCAAACACATGGAATCGCTCCGAGCTACATTCAACCGGATCAATCCCTTAAGGGTCCAAAGCGCAAAATGGCTGCAAACTTAAGCATGCCACTACTCGGACACCGCGACAATTAGAAACTTCTCGTCTAAACCTACGGGATGACATCGGGCCCCTCTACAATAACCTCTCTCGGTTTTTTCTATCTCGGACGCATTTTCCTGTGCTGGCGAATTTTTACTCGGGGAAAAAGTTGTCAAATGCAAGTAGTTGAAAGTTGCAAAGTGGTGCAACTTTCTTTCTACAGCTCGTGTGACCAAACGAACTGTTTCAACGTGTACAGGTGGGTACATTTATGCTAGGCATGGTCATCTCTCGCACCCAAACACATGGAATCGCTCTGAGCTACGTTCAATTGGATTGATCCCTTAAGGGTCCAAAGCGCAAAATGGCTGCGAACTTCAACATGCCATTACTCGGACACCGCGACGCTTAGAAACTTTTCGTCTGAACGAAAAATACTAAAAAATCGGCAAAAAATGCTTTTAAAATCTGCAAAAAAACGTGAATAAAATTGTGCTAATTTTCATGTGAAAAAAACAATGAGACCATAGCTTGTTGCTTACTATTATGCTTTGACAGATTTTTTCCAAGCATCCATAGCTCGTTCGAAAGCACCTGTTTTAGGCTTTTAGCCATAGCAGCAAGGCAATGAACTATTTCATGAAATGCTCTGGTAGATATGTATGAAAAATGTCATACCATAGACAAGGCAGCGAACTATTTGAAAAGATGCCTCAAAGAAATGTGTTCTCATGGTGATGGAATGCCATGACAGTCCATCACCATAGGCATTCATCATGTCATTCAATCACCATGAGACCACATTTATTTGAGGCATATTTTCAAACAATTCACTGCCTTGTCTATGGCTTGTCATGGCATTCCATCACCATGAGACCACTTCTCTTTGAGGCATTTTTTCAAAAAGTTCAATGGCTTGTCTATGCTATTGCTTACTATTATGCTTTGATAGATTTTTTCCAAGCATCCATAGCTTGTTCGAAAGCATCTATTTTAGGATTTTAGCCATAGCAAGAAGGCAATGAACTATTTGATAAAATGCTTTGGTAGACATATATGAAAAATGTCGTAGCATAGACAAGGGAATGAACTATTTGAAAAAATGCCTCAGAAATGTGGTCTCATGGAATGCCATGACAAGCTAAAGCAATTGGCAGCTTCTCCTAGTTATTAGTTATGCAATGTGAAGTAACTGCATAACTGCTTAGGTTGACTTTGTAAAAAGCTATATTATAATTGAAATTTTGTCATCTATCAGCATCTAGTTATTCGTTATGCAATGTGAAGTGATGCTTTGAGTTTGAAAGATGTGTAATGCATGAATATAAACTACAAAAATCTATTTTCTACAAAGGATGGTTATGGTGGTTGATCGGCTCAAGGGGTAGTTGGAAGGTGGTATCAAGATATATTGCTATAATACCCCAAGTTGAGGGTTGATTTTGTTTAGTTTCTAATAAGAAAATATACTTTTGAAAACGCTGATCACTGGTTTTCTTTGTTTTCCTGAATTTTCTTTGCCTTGCACATGCCCATACAAGTCTATCATGACTTGAGGCTTTGGATACTTGATTGCATATGTGTTTACTCTCTTTGCATCTGTTCTGAAGGTTTAAATCCACCGTTGGTGTGTGTGGGATCAGAAAACTTGGTTACTGCTTTGTTTTCTGTGTTAGGGGTTTTGAGGGCAACACCATGACACATTAGCCAATCCACCTACTGTTCTGACCTTGTGGCTCAGTGGATTGGCTTGTACCATGATTAGTTTGGTGTTTGAATACTTTGGAGGCTGAGAGAGTGAATAAACCTAGTGGGGTGTGAAGTTCTAATGTTGTTCAAGGGAATTTCCACCATGAAAGGAAGGAACTCAAGTAGTGAATCTAAGAAATACTGAAAGGAATGGGATTGTGAGTGTCTTTTAAGTTAGGGCAGAGGTATTGTGGGGTGTTTGGACCTTTGGAAGGATTGGGGAAATTAGGCTTGGACCGGGTTTTGAGTTTGCTGCAGGAGCACCTACACCACATCATCAAATTTTTTTTATTTGAATACATCAATAGGGCAACATTAGTGTCTTTAGGTTTATTTTGTCTAATAAGCTTTGAGAGATCAAGCATAATGCAAATAAAGGGTGTTTTGTGTCTTAGAAGTCAATTAGAAATTATATAAGCTATAAAATGCTGACAAAGCAACTTTAACACAAACAAATGTAATTAAGGGACCAACTGATCCCAAGGTTGGTTATGGGCATTGAGGAGAAGATGGTTGTTGTAAAATGCTTTAAAAATCCTTACCAAGGCTCGAATGAGAGAGTGGAAGAAGATTTGTAACAATTTTACACAATAAACACCACGGTTTTGAGCAATTTTATGGAAAAATACTATTTTCTTGATCTTTTTGAGTTTTGTACGGGCACATACAGGTTCTTCATGGTCTCAGAATTTCAGAGGATGTGCCTATATGTTTTCTAATTTATTTATTTTTTATTTGGTGTCTTAACTCTATGTTTCTAGAGAGAACCAACACAAACAATGATTGTCCCAGTGTTGCTGAATCAAGGGTTTGAGGGGAAATTTGTGATGTAACAATCAATCCACCTACTGTTTGCTACTGTATCTCAGTGAATTGATTGAAAAAATGTTATAATAAGTGTGTCAACTCATTTTGGAATAAGGAGTCATAATTATGTGGCATTTTTGTGACTGTTCTAAGACTGAACAAGGGTTTTCCAACATAGAAGTGAGGAACCAAAGAGAGGTTTTTAAGAATTAATGCCTGTAAGGGTTATGTGAGGGTTTGATGAGTTTGTGCAGAAGTATTTTGAGGTGTTTGGGGCTTTGGAAGTGTTGAGAGAGGTCTGGAGTTGTATGTTTCTTTAAAACCCTTGATTTTGTGAAGGTTTAGGAGGGTTTCTTGGGATAGTGAGTTAGAGGCTATGTAGACACAAACTAATGACAAAATTTGAGGTTTGGAACCATGAACTAAGACTTTCCAAAGCATTTGGGTAGATACCTAAAGTTGGAAGGGTGGTCCCTTTGGAAAAAAGGGCTAATTGTGAAGCCAAAATTGAAGTAGGTGTGCTGAAAGTATATGTCGGTCCAAAAGAGTGGCCACTAATTCTTTGGTATGTTGTGTAGCCCTGAAAAATGGTATTTCAATCCATCTTGTAATTGTCTAGTGTTTTAGAAAGGTTGGGAGAAATCTGGCTAAAACTAAGTTTTGAGTACTACAAGAATAACCAGTCACAAATGTGAGTTTTGGAAACCTTCATGAATCTGACTTAGGGATTGTTCTGAATTGATTCAATTGTCATTGTATGAATGTTGATGGTCTTTGTAGGGCTTTGGTGGAGTCTTGTTGTTCATTTGCAAGGTTGAGGAGTTGAGACCCTTGAGGGTGGGTTGATGCCTATTAGGCTGAATCATTATGAAGAAGAGTTCTTGATTGAGAATTGACATTTCCATTGTTGTGAGTCTTCTCCACCTTGGCTCTGCATCAAAGTGCTACAAGGGTGGATTGTTGGGTAAGGTGTTGAATGATGAGTTTGGTTTGATGGGGCTTTGAGGTTGTGTAGATTGCTCAAAATAGGTTGTATTAATCTTGTTAGGAGCCCCTTGAAGGCAGGTTGTCAGATTGATTGGGTTTGAGCCTCCTTGCCTCTGCATCGGTGAGGCACAAGTAATTGAAGCATTCCAAAGGATACAAACCACCACGAATGGAGCGTATTTATACAATATGCTTCAGATCCAGGGCTTATTGAACATTCGAAAGTAATTAATTAAGCATTAAATGTAAACAAAATCCATGCCTACAAAATTCAAGCATACAACTTACACGATACGCATGATAACATCATTCAAGAATGGCAGTAGCAAAATAAGAGTTTCTTTAATCAAAAATCCAAAAGGCTATACAATGATATATATTGATAAAATATATAAATATATCCAAAAAAACCATATAGGCTTAGTACAAAAGAGCCATATGGACGTAAAATATCATGTATATATATCAATAGTACAAAAAATATGTTCCAAAATGCCACATAGGCATACAACAAACAACACTAATACATAGTCATTTCCCTCTAGGGGAAGGAAATAGATCTCGTGCTGCCTTCGAAATTCGACTGGATGGAGTGATTGTTGCTTCTCTTGTCTTTTGAACACGCACGCTACTCCTCGTCTGTTCACTTTGGACCTTCAACTGATACAATTAAAAGTAAATATGTTAAAACATAAAAATTGAATTGTGGAATGGAATATAACAAAATATATAATCACTTACCGCATATATATAGTCATCATGCACATTTACAACATCACCACGTCCACAATCTGGAGTGACAATCACCTGTAGCAACCATGAAGATATAAATTAAACTACATAAAATTATTGTGAAAATTTTCTATAATAGACCATAAAAGAGCAAATATAATGTCAAATCGACTAATCTATTCCATACCTCTCTCAATGGATCAGAACTGGCTATTGCTGCAGCCACTCCATGGTCCATCATGCCACCAACATCAGAAGGGCTATCTCTTATCAATATCTGCAAATGAAACAATATCTCAGGTATCATGTTGATATAGGAGAACATAATGTGACATGATCAAGGAACACTTGAATGCAATGTTTGTGTTTCTCATCAATTTTTTAAATTTGTATATATGCAAAATTATGAAAACTAGCTAACATAGATTTACAACACCATTAATGAATAAAGGCTACCTCAGTGTACGTTGTTTGAGGATATGAATCGCGAGGTGTGGAGGAAGAAGGTGCACCTAGAAACTGTTTGAAATCCGAAGCATGTTATGAGACAAATATTCAAATATAACATTCAACTGTTCAAATGCAATAATAATATCTTTAATACTAGTTGCATACCTATGGACTCATCGTCGATAATGTATAAGGGTCTGTAGGAATAGAGCATCCCTCATGAACTGTGTGACCCTAAAATTTCATCATATCAAAATTCTACTAATTTAGTTATTCTTAAATTTTAAAATACATTTTAATAAACAACATTAAAATAACTTGCTAAATTTTACCTGAGTGTCAATGTCGAATGTATCATTTAGAATATCATCTGTGAAAGTCATTGCCTTTGCAACTGACGTAGGCTATGTAGTAGCATCACGAGGACCTTGATAATCGTATGTGCAAACAACAACACAAGCACCACAATGGTGGGGTGGAGCTCGGGGCCTACACATCTCCTCGGCACCAGGCTCTACTAGAGGACTCACACACTATAAAATGGTCTGGGTGAGTGAGCTAATCGATGTCATCGTATCCACCTCTATATTATCCTTAACAATGGAAGGAATAACGACATGCTCCACCATGGGTCTACCCAAGGCTCTCAGTGCCAACTATGGATTACATCGTGCAACAAGTCTATTATGTGTGGAGCCCCCACCCCTACCCTGAAAGTCTAAGATGTCAAAATAGTTTGGCATTTTATTGAGGACAAACTCGCAATAGAGTTTCCTCAAAAAGTATTGCGGCACCTCATGGTTATTGCATGGAGGTTGGTCAAATACCATCCACCACCGCTCCCAAAATTTGATTTTAATTAAATCATGGTGGCACCAATGGATGGGGAACCTCCTACATGCATGGGACAAAGGTTCATTGGTTTTTGGGTCTTTAAATAGGGCACACAACTCGGCTTTGCTAATTTTTAGTTTTTTGACATCTGCATATGACAAACCATTAGCATAAAATTGCCTCATCTCATCTCTCTTAGTTGACCAAAAATTCATTTGCTCGCTCATTTCTCCTACATGAGTTAAAATTGACTTCAATGATTCAACAATCCCTCTTCTATAAGGGTGGGTTTCGACATGCTCAGTTAATCTTGCAATTAATTGTTGAAGGTCTCTTTTATTGTTTTCAATTTGATTTTGAATATTTTCTTCTGTTCCTTGAGGATGCCTATGAATTGATGGAGGGGTTTCGAGTTGTTCTTGTATAGGAGGCTCTTCATGAGGGGGTGATTGTGCATTCTCAATGTTTTGAGGTGGAGATTCATTCCCTGAGAATTAGAATAAAGTTTTATTATAAAAATCTATTTAACATTGCATTCCAAATCAAATTCGAAATAAATAGAATAGAAATACACACCTCTTTGCAATCTTCGACCTCTTCGACGTGTTGGCGGCATCCTCGTGGAAAATGGCAAGCTAAGGATGCAAAGAATGAAAGAATTTTGGCAAGCAGGAGTTGCAGACCTCAATTCCTCCTCCTCAAGCCGCAGGTTGAACAGAAAATGAGGTTTCCAAACCCGTTTTTTGTTTTTATGTGTAGAAACACATTTGGCACATGCCAAATTTGGCGTGCGCCAAATTTCTTTTTTTCATTTGGCATGTGCCAAAGGCCTTGTTTTGAGTTTTTTTGGATCATTTTTTCAATTTGGCACCTAAATTGTGTCACAGATTGGTGCACTTACCCCCATGTAAGGTACCCATGTACAAACAAAAGATCTCTATAATGCTGAGAAATAGAGAAAACCTCATGGGAAAAACTCTACTCCAAAAAGAGATGAAAGCCAAGTGAAGGACTGAAGAAGACTCCAAACAAGAAAATGTCCTAAAAATTAGGAACATGTAGAACATCCAAAAGCATGAAGAATTTGTAGATTGGTGTCGAAAGATGACTGAGAGAGTGTTGAAATGAAGAAGCTCGAGAAATAGGAATGCAAGAGTGTCCATATGGTAAATGATTCATCTCACCAAAATGCATGTAACCAACCACTGATGTATGATGCATCTAAAAGTACATAGGAATAAGAACTTGATATGTAGATCACTCCAGAACATGAAAACAAAGAAGCATTAGCACCAATAGTAGAAAACCCCCATAATGTTGAAAAAGGGATAGCCATGACAAGAACACTAAAACTGTGTGAAACCAAGAAGTGCATGTAGGAGAAACAACCTACAAATAAAAGGGTATGTAAACTAATACACACACACATGAGGCAAGAATCATTGAGATTCATTGTTGTCATGGAAGGGACACTCACTTGACAAAGGTGTGATGGAAAACCAAAGGAAAACATCAACCCCCCCATGACACTTTACTTCATAGTGCGAATATAAAAGGCACAATAGGATGTGCAAAATCTCCAAAACATTATACACCAGAATGACACTTTATCTCAGTGCGTCTACATAATAAGCAGTGCATACAATGGGAGCCCATAATGTCCCAAAAATGACTACATGTTGAAAATACAATTCTCTGATGGAAAAGGAGGAAAATGGTAGCACCATGATGAAGTACATGAAAAAACATGCACTTTAAAAAAAATGGCACCCAAAAGTGTGTTCGGATGTAGAAGATATGGCTTGTCGAAGTCTTCAAAATGAGAATTGAACAAAAACAACACTGATAAAATTGAATTCTAGAAAAAAACCAGAAGCCAAAACTAGAAAATACCTGCACCACTGCGAAGAGATCGAAATTATACCCCGTTTCAAAAAAAATTGCACTGAAAAATATCATTGTATGGCCAAGATATGGCCTCGAGAAGATAGGGTGCAAATCTGAAAAGCCCAACGGAGAGGGGCTAAGTAGGGAAAAAACAACTTCTCCGCCAAATTTTTGAAAAACCTCCACCAAATGTAGAGAGCCGCCAAATTTAGTGTGTAGGAAAAAAATTCCTCCAATAGATTGCATGTGACATTATTTTACAAAAAAAATATTTGCAAATAAAGTTGCAAGTTTTATTTTTATAGCAAAAACAACAAAAACAACATTTTTTTTTTTGAAAAAACATGTTTTTATTTTGAAGTTAAAAAAAAATAAGAAAAACTATTATATTTTTATAAAAAAATATATTAAAAGACTATTTCTATTTTTTATAAAAAAATAAAAAATAAAAAGGCGTGGGGGTTGTGCCCTCCACTGACACCCCTAGGTAGGCGGGTCGAGGGGGCTGCCATGCTGCCAATGACAGGGGGCGGTACCCCCAACGGTACCCTCCGCTATAGAGGGAGCGGGGCCCAAGGGGCCACCGCCTGTCATCATGGCAGGTCAACGGTACCTTAGGTACTGTCAATTTTTTTATTTAATATAAACCTTTTTTAAATACAAAAAACTTACACTACCCTTAAAAGGCTTTTTTTAATAAAAAATTTTCAATTTGATTTTTTTATAAAAATCATAGGAAAAAAAAAAATTGAAAAAAAAATCACCTTGATACACATGTTGGGGAGGCCATACGACCTCTCTGGAAAAAAAAATTGCCTCAAAAACTCTTGATATAGATTTGTATAGGAGCAAATTTTCACCCCTCATGCAAATTCTCCTTTTACACATCCTCACCTTAGAAAACCAAATCCAAAGGAGAAATATTTCCACATCAGCTAGCCGCTTGCCTTCCACTTGGCATTTGTCTTTTGTGTCAGTAGAAGAATATTTTTTGGGGATGCATGCATGACGTGCAGACAATCGTGTGACACACTTACGTCCCTGACAGATTCCAGCGTCTAAATTTGACAAAGGCATTCATTTTCGATTGGGGTTGGTTTGTAACGTCCCTCTTCAACCAACCGACCCTGAAAATGGCAGATTCTTTCTATACCACCTTCAAAAACATTCTTCCTTCATTCATTTCATCTCTTCATGATCTCTTTTGGAAATCTCTATGCATTTAGTCCATCCTTTTTCACATTCTCAAGCATTTCCAGCACTTCAACACTCCATTGCAGCAAAAAAACTCCATCAACTCCGCAAAGTAAGTGTGAAGCAAGCCATTGCAGTGTAGGCTTGAGGTCTTATGAGACCTCCCTTCATTATAGTCGAGGTTGTGGTGATTGTTCAAACCTTCTTTCTCCCCCATTGGCTAGTGAGCTCTTGGTGGAGGTGGTAATGTTTCACTCCTCTCCTTTGTGATTTGGTAGAGTAGCTCTTTACTATTTTGTAGTGTTATTTGCATTCCTTCTTTCCTTACTTCTTTATTGCATATTTCTCTCTCATTGCTATCTGGTTGTCTGTGGAGATAGAAACACCAAAATGGGGGTTTGACTGAGGAAAACCCCTATACAACCCTAATAATTCTCCCCTCTTTCTTGTGTGTAGGTGGACGCGATTTTTGGAGCTAGCTGGCGAATTAGCGACTTGGTGAGATTATCTTCATGACTTTAGCTCTCATATATTTACTTTACCATATTTGTTTGTACCTTTCCTACTTTGTAATTCTATTTTGTTCCTTTAGAAGTCACTAACTAGGCCGTCAACTCATTTTCTGATGGTTCGTAGTGTATTTTTGGTCCTTTGGTCGTATGGATGCCAGCACACCTGAGAGACACCAGTGCGCCACGTTGTTGTCTCAGAACCACACTTTTGTCCTTGCACAAAGAGCTACCTGAAGTACAGAGTTGAACCCAAAAATTGGCTCACCTAGCCCCAATTTAGATTTTGGGTCTGTAGAGTGATTGAAGGGCCTTAGAGTCCTCATCATTCTCATCCCCTATTTCAAAACATCCCTTTAGAGTGAGGTAAGTTAGAGCAGCTTTCTACTCTTGGCTCTTTGTGACCTGGGGCCTTGAACGTGATCAGTGGCTCTTACATTTTTGGTGAACCCAACATGAACCATTTTGGTTATTTTTAGTGATACTGAAAGTTCCTTTCCTTGTATTCTAGGAGTGTGTAGGTGTGAGTGTTGTGAGGTATTCACCTTGCAACCCAACCTGCGACCCCTAGTAGGTGTAGTTGGAAGGTTCCAAAAGTGTCGCGTGATGAAACCTTAAGTGGGTCACTATCCTATTCTACCACCTTTGGGAGGCTTTCTGAGAGTATAGTTTAGTGTGCATGATGGCCTCTTTTCTACATCAAACTATCCCCTCTGCGCAACCTGCAAGTAGTTACACAAGTATAACCTTCACCTCACAAGAACTGTTGATGGGCTTCAATAGAGAACCATCTACTCTTTATGTCCCTGTGCAAATCAATGGGAACATTGTAGCGGGTGTTCTTATTAACCCAACATCTCAAGTGAATATCATAACGAAGGAGATTGTGTTAATTAACTTCCTACAGAAGGATGGGTACAATGCACCTATGAGCATCATATGTATGCACAACGGGCTTTCTGTACCTCCCCTAGGTAGTATTGTGTTTTCAGTCCTTATTGGACCTAACTCTGTGAACCTGTTGTTTGACATAATACCAAGGTCCAAACTCTTTAGAGTGAAGCTAGGTATCCCCTAGTTAGTATCTATGAATGTAGTTCCCTCAGTCGTGCACAAATGTCTTAAGTTCATTCATGGGGGGTCAGTGCATGTGATTCACGAAACTGTTTATAAACCACTAGCCACGCGTGATAGCTACTCCTGAGATTACTTTTGGCTTGCACCTGTTGGTCCTCTTCCACCTAGGAAATACCTCTTGTACCAGACATATCAGAAGTACAATAAAGGGTGCCTAACACCGAAAGTAAGGTACCCTCCATCACCTTATGTTTTTTCACATAGGGCTTGCCTAAAAGCTGACAATGATGCCACCAAGGCCCGTAGGAGGGAAGAAGAAAATCCCTCTCAAGGTCCCTCTTCTTCCTCTTCCGCTATTCAGCTCGAGGCTCCTCCTCACCTTGTTATGGCACCATTAGATTCTATTTCACACTTGCGAGAGAATCCTATGGTGCCCACTTGAAAAAATTCTAAGCGTCCCACATTCAAACTTCCTATTTTGCCCACAAATCCTAGGCCCATTCGATATGGAAAAAATAAAGATCCCTAAGGAGAATCATCTATGTCTCGGTCTTCGTAGCCTCCCACCGCTTCTACTCCCAAAGAAGTAAACGAGAATAGGCCTGTTGCTAAGGCACTAGAGCCGATTCCCCTAGTTGTTTCTCAACCTGCCCCTCTTGCTCCCATTCAGGAGTCTATCCCTCCACCAGAAACAACTATGGTAGACACTCCCATGGATGAGAAGGAGCCTTCTGTCCCCTCACAGCTTCTAACCTCTAGCTCGAAGAGTCATAGAAACTGCCTTGCATGTGAGTGCAAGCGCTGTTCAAAGGCTCTCACGGTTGAGCAGACCGCCTTGCAGAGAAAATATGAGGAGATGATCGCCCCTGCTTCAAGGCCTCCTGTTGTGTCCTCCTCTCTCCTCCCCTTTTCCTTTTCTCAACCTAACTCCTCATCACTTCCAGCTCCTGCTGTGAGTGCACCTGACCCTAATAGGGTACAGGTGTTCATCACTCCCTCAACTAAGCCACCCTTGTTGATGTCCCTTCCAGATGTCCCTCCTTTTCTGAAACTTGTAGATATGCTTAATACTTCGGTGGTGTCTGTTGTGGTTTTTTCCTCCTCCTCTTCCTCTGTGCCTCTCGCCTCGTCAATGGGGAGTTCACACTCGCCGATGGAGCATAAGGTAGAGGTTTTTCCTTCTAGCAACAAAGGACATAAGAGGATCCCACCTTCTCCGAAAGGTGGTCGTACGTTGGCTTGTTCTATCTCAGTGATGGAACCAGCCCCTGCTTCCCTTGAGTTTGTCACCACCCTTGAATCACTCAGTGAGCCTAACACCCGCCGATGGAGCATAAGGTAGAGGTTGTTCCTTCTAGCAACAAAGGACATAAGAGGATCCCACCTTCTCTGAAGGGTGGTCGTACGTTGGCTTGTTCTGTCTTAGTGATGGAACCAACCCCTGCTTCCCTTGAGTTTGTCACCACCCTTGAATCACTCAGTGAGCCTAGTGGTGAATCTTGGGAACAACCCTCTCCATTCATTAAGGTACAACATGGCACTCTAGTAAAGTGTAGGTTTAACTCCCTCGATGAATTTTTGGCCTTATCAACGATCTTCGTAAAATCGCTAAGCCTAGCTCCATAAGAGCTTAGCGGAGAAGACCTTGCAGGGGCTTCTTCCTTATCCCTTGTTGTGAGAGGGTCGAAAGATCCTCCTCTTAATATTCCACCACTGCATTCTCATCCTCCTTCCCCTTATTATGATATAGAGTGGGAAGCGAATGACCTCTTGGTCGATGAGTGTTAGGGGGAGGCCTCTTCTTTATCTTTAGATTAGATGTGTGTGTGTTGTGATGTGTTACCCCATGATTGTGCTATGTGTTCCTAGATGACCCTTGTCACCCTTATTGGTGCTTGGGTACAAGAGTGCTTTTTTGTATCGTAAACCTTATTATATCTATCTCATCATTCTTCCATGTTTGTGATTGAATTTTGGAAAAATTGGGGATGATGCAAATCGTTGGGGGCATTTAGGCTCCCCTTTCATGTTGACCCAAATTTTTATTTTTACTTTGTCTTCTCGTGCATTCTTCACATGGCCTGATATAGTAGGGGGTTGATGACAGTTCATTTATATACTACTATTATACTTATATATATATTTATGAGCAGTTCTGACCCGTAAATATCAAATCATCCTTGTGCCCTATGTTTATGTTTATCTCTCTTTCACTCTTTTCTGATCTTTCTCTCTTCTTTCCTTGAGTTGTCCCTCTCATGTGCGACAACACCTTTTTTATAACACCTTGATTTTCAAAAAACACATTCGTTGCCAGTGAATCTTTCCTTGAGAATCTTTACAAACCTTTTTGAAAATCGTATTTTCGACTTGGACCTCTAACAGAATGTGTTTCCTTCATCATGGGTTCATAAAGAAAGAATTTGAGAACTTTCCTCCGAGGTGGAAGCAGCCTTTACCTTCCCCTCATGAGGGGGCATTTTCTTGATTTTGAATTCCTTGATGAAGTGAACTTCTTTCGAAAGGATTCCTTGATGATGAATCGATTTGAGAAGGAACACCTTTCTTGCACTTTCGAATAGCAAGTCCCTTGAGTGGACCCCCTCTTCACACCGGGTTCCCGAGGGACCCCTTTGAAAGCTTCATAATTTTTTGACGGTCTGCATGACTTTCTGCTTGAATTCCTGTGTGGCCAATTCGTTCTTGACATGCTTTATCTACGGATAAACATGTCACTTTGTAGGTGCACCTGTAAAGCTACTTTTCAATTCGACTTTGCGGAGTCCATTTCCTTTGGGTTTCCTCCATGCGAGAGATCTTGGGGGACACCTCCTTGCAGGTTTATGGATCTTTAAGTTGCTCTTTCCTTTAGGTTTCCTCAATGTGAGAGATCTTTGGGGATACCTCGTTTTGGGTCTGTGGGCCTATAAGGAACTTTCATCCGAGTTTCCTTCATGCGAGAGATCTTAGGGGATACCTTCTCGCAAGTCTGCAGGCCTGTGAGGCATAAACTTCATGGGGATTCCTTCATGTGAGAGATCTTGGGGGTTGTCTCCTTGTAGTTTTGCAGACTTGTGAGATGTCTATTTCTTTGGGCTTCCTTCATATGAGAGATCTTGAGGGATGCCTCCTCGCAGGTCCACGATCCTGTGGGATGCTTACTTCTTTGGGTTTCCTTCATGTGAGAGATCAAGGGACACCTTCTTGTAGGTCTGCGGGATTTGTCCATCGTTGGTCTGAGGGCCTTCAGTGTACCTTGTACAGATTCATAGTTATGCAGCACTATGGAGTCCTTTATTCTATCCTACATTTTTGATCTCACCAGATCATGGTCTGCTTCTTTGACGATTCAGGTGTACATTTTTAACCCTACTCAATCTTCAATCTACTTTCTTGAAGCATTCATCAATATTCGTTGTCACTAAAGTGGGGGAAAAATGTATAGGAGCGAATTTGCACCCTTAATGCAAATTCCCCTTTTACAAATCCACACCTTAGAAAACCAAATCCAAAGGAAAAATTCCACATCAGCTGGTTGCTTGCCTTCAACTTGGAGTCTATCCTTTATGTCAGTAGAATAATATTTTTCGGGGATGCGTACACGGTGCACATAAATCCGCATGGCACGCTTACGTCCCTGATAGATTCCTATGTTTTTAGTTGGCAAGGCATTACAATTTCGATTGAGTTCAATTTGTAACGTCCCTCTTTGACCAATTGACCCCAAAAATGGCAGATTCTTCCCATACCACTTTCAAAAACATTCTTCCTTCATTCATTTATCTCTTCATGATCTCTTTTGGCAATCTCTAAGCATTCAGTCCATCCTTTTTCACATTCTCAAGCATTTCCAACACTTCAACACTCTGTCAACTCCGCAAAGAAAATGTGAAGCAAGCCATTGCAACATAGGCTTGAGGTCTTGCAATACCTCCCTTCATTATAGTTGAGGTTGTGGTGACTGTTCAAGCCTTCTTTCTCCCCCATTGGCTAGTGATCAACTCTTGGTGGAGGTGGTAACGTTTCACTCCTCTGCTTTGTGATTTGGTAGAGTAGATTTTTATTGTTTTGTTTTATTATTTGCATTCCTTCTTTCCTTACTTATTTATCTCATATTTCTCTCTCATTGCTATCTGGCTATCCGTGGAGGTGGAAACACCAAAATGGGGGTTTGACTGAGGCAGATCCCTATATAGCCCCAATAATTTTCCCATCTTTCTTGTGTGTAGGTGGATGCACTTTTTGGAGCTAGTTGGCAAACTGGCACCTTGGTGAGATTATCTTTGTGACTTTAGCTCTCATATATTTACTTTCCATATCCGTTCATACCTTTTCTACTTTTTAATTTTGTTTTGTTCCTTTAAAAGTCACTAGTTAGGTCATTAACTTGTTTTTTGACGGTTCATATTATATTTTTGGTCCTCTGGTCATACGAATGAATGCACTTGAGAGACGCTAGTGCGTCGCACTGTTGTCCCAGAACTATGCCTTCGTCCTCAAATAAAGAGCTACCTGAGGTAAAGTTTTGAACCCAAAAACTAGCTCCACCAGCCCCAATTTATATTTCAGGTCTGCAAAGTGATTGAAGGGCCTTAGAGTCTTCATCATTCTCGTCCCCTATTTCAAAACATCCCTTTAGGGTGAGGTAAGTTAGGGAATACTTTCGCTCTTGGCAAGCTCCGTGACCTAGAGCCTTGAACGTGGTCGGTCCCCCTCTCTTACAAGATTTTTGTTATTTGACAGGCGATCTTAAGGTTTTTGGGCCTTTTGAGAGCAATGGAAACCTTCGTTTTGGCTCAAAACCTTCTTTTTATGTTGGTAAAATAAATTTAGATAATTTTTTATTTATGGATAAAATTAACTTAGAATATTAGAAAATACTCAATTATGGTATTGTTGGGATGTTGAATTTCATTTCCCTATTCTTGTGTTTTATGCATGCCAACCTTCCATGGGGAAACATCATCTTGTTGTTTTAGTTTCTCCTTATGAAGGGATAGTGAATGGGGTGCATTATAAGAAATTACCTTCCTCTTAAATGTCCCTAGATTCATTTTGGAGTCCCTTTTTGATCTCCCTACACTTTTGAAAGTATCTCTTCTATTTATACATATTGAATAAATAAAATGTACCATGAGATTGAGTGTGATCTCCTAATCACCCGCCTTGAATTTCCAAATTTTTGCAAGTTTTTTTAAATTTTTCCCATGTTGGATAAACCTTGTATAATTTTCAAGATGAAGTCCTTAGTAAGGGTTTAAGGAAAACCTTTGTTTGGCCTCTACCTTTGGAAACTAGAACTAAAATTAAATAATAGCATTAAGACAAGACTAAAACACAATTATATGGCTAAAATTTGACATATTGGTGTCTCATTCTCATGTTGGTGTCCTTCTTAGGTGTTGTAGTCCTCCTTGGGGCATTATAGTCCTTTAGGTCCTCAAACAACAATCACTTCTATTTTTTTTCTTGAAAAACTTTGTATATGAAATTTGTTCTCATATACCTCTTGAGTATTTCCATGTCAAAAATTGGTTAATACATTTCCATAATTGGGAGTTATTCTCATTTTTCATTGGGAATCATGCCTTTGTATGAAATCAATCATTATTATTCTAGTTGTTGGAGAGTTTGTAACTATTGATAAAGTAATGCATTGTGAAGGCCCCCCTTTATATTTTAGTGTCATTTGAGTTTATTTGGAGTGGGTTGGAGGTATTTATCACCATCACACTACTTCATGTATAGGAAATTGGTGATTATTCTAATTAGTTGGGGAATCATATAACCTAGTTGTACTATTACTTACATAGGTTTCCCTTGGTATTATGAGAGTTGTTGGGTGTTTTAGGGATTGGATTTGAGGTAGATGAATCTTAATCTTGTGTTGTGTTCACAAGAGAATACAATTGTAGGTTAGGAACTAGTCATCATATGGGTGAAGCCCCACTCCCTTGTAGGAACATTGCAGTGACCTCATCACATGATTTTTAATTTTTTCACTTGACCCACCTTTCTTGGAGCAACGATGATGTCATATAATATTTATATTTCTTTTTTATGTTGTTCTTGATATGAAACTTTATGTGTGTATTAATGTGTAGTGTAACATGTTAATGTTACACTTTAAATCTTGAAGTCATACTTATGTTGTTCTTTCAAAAAATGTTCACTTCGCTAATGTCTTCGGTGTGAGGCTTGGGGCATTACAATTTATATATGCTATATAAGGCCTAGATATTCCCTTACTTCGTTGGACCCTTTATGGGGAATCTATCTTAGAAAAATATGATAGTTGTTCTTGATTTGTCGAAAACATGTTGCTGTATGTTTGGGAGATAGATCAACACTTTTCTCCAAATATAATTCAACGAAACCTAGAGATCTCAATATAAGAATGGAATATGTGAAAGAGATATACTAAAGGTTGTCCTAGGGTATAATTAATGACTAAAAGGGGGTTCACTACCAAGCTAGGGCTTGGAAAGATAAGAAATGTAAATGACATGGAAAGTATCATGCAAACTTAACTAAATGACCTAGGAAATAAAACGAAAATACATAATAACAAACTGAGAATGAACAAAGGTGCACCTAGAAGAAGTATGAGGCCAAAAAAATCTCCAAAACCGTAAAAAACTATTTTTTAATGCCCACTGGGACTCATACGCCAGTCTGGGTGATTTAGTCCCAAACTAGGGTTTTTGGGTGGAAACAGGAATCTAACACTGGTGAGTCTGAATCTCCTAAACCTAAAAAATATGTTGTACGGGGACTCATACGCCACAAGTGGCATATCAATCCCACTCTACTTTTTTGGAGGGTTAAGATCTGAATCAAGTCTCTAATCTCTTCTCTTCCTTTCACGCTTCATTTCTAGATCTGAAGCCCTGATTTGCAGCCTATAGGTGACTTTTCATGAATATGAAAACCTTGTGACCACTTGACAACTTTCCTCAATCTTGTAACTCAATCTTTAAAGGATCTTCAAGCCTCAAAGCACCTAGATCTGAAATAACACATGTAGAGAGAAAGGAAAACTTGTTGATTTGTTAGGAAATGGGGGTTTACCTTGGTCAAACCCCGTTTAGGTAATTAAACCTTGTGATGAAATAATGAAGCATGAAAATGGAACATGAATTAATGATACCTTAAATGATGTCTTGAGATGTAAATCAACAATCTAACATAAAGTGGAGATGTAGAATGTAGATCTTTATTTTGAACTTTGATATGAAACAATGCTTATAAATGAATCCACAATTCTACATCACAACACTAGCTCAAAAACATGCTTGATGCTTGATGATCTTGAATTGTTGCAACAAATGATAGAATTCTACTCTTGAATGCCTTATAAATGATCTTGTAAACTCTCTTGACACTCTTGTGAAGTCTTATAATTCTTAACTCTTGATAAATTATGATGATATCATGAATTCTTAGTGAAATAATGATTTGAGACCTTTTTTATATAGGCAATCCATCCAAATTTTCGTTTATTAGATCCCAGAGGCTGACATTTATGAAATTTGAACTTAAAATCCCAATTTCTCGCTTAAAACCCTAAAAAGGGGCCAAATGGGACTCATACGCCACTTGTGGCATATAGGTACTATTTAGATGGGAATCATACGCCCAAGGTGGTGTATGGGTCCCACCGAGCCTTTTTAGGTGGAGAAAATGTCAGGGAGTTGGAAAATAAATTATATTTGTTGATTATGTTGAGATCTCGATTGAAATAAGCCTTGGGATGCATAATATAGGGTATTAGGAGCCTATTAATGATGATTTGAAGGTTATAAATGCAAGAGGTCCCAAAACTCAATGTGAAAGTGTAAATAAATATACTTTACAACATTAAATTAAGGCAAAATTAGGTCAATTTAGCTTAAAAGGGTCCTAGATCCAATGTGAATGTGGAAAAAATATTACAATAGTAGATCAAGGCGACATTAGGTCCATCTTAATGTTAATCATTCCCAAATTAAGTATAAAAATGTAAGCATTGACATTTTTCTACATTACATTTAGCCCCCACTTTAGTGAGAGGATGAATTTTCTCCAAACTCACACTAAAGTAGACATTCAAGAGTGGTCCAAGAGTACCAATGCAGATGACAAAGGAGGTGACCAAGCCCCCAAGATCCAAGATCCTACATCAAACCAATATAATCATGAAAGAACATGCACAAGGTGTATGATATGCAACAAAACAAGATATGCTAACATGCAATGTCAATAACTAAAAGAAAGAAAAATAAAAAAGAGGTGGATCAAGCCTCGACCATTTGTCCAACGCGATGTGGATCGGATCTAAGTTTTTTTTCCAAAATTGTACACTCACTCTGAGGCAACAAAACTCTAGGTTGTCCGTTGGGTGAGTATCCAAAGGGTGGCTATGAGAAATTCATGCCTAAGTTCGGCTCTCATTCAACTAGACCAAAGCTATACCTCCTGATAAATTTGATAAGGAGCCACGCAATAATGAATTTCGAGATTCATGAGGCAAGAAAAACTTCATACATGCTTGAAACTCATGAACAAACAAGATGGCACCATAGGAAAGAAAAGTGTGTTATGCAAGGTACCCATATAACAGTTGTAAAATAGTGTAATGGGTAAACCCACAAAAGTTGCTTACAATTCGAGTGAGGAAGGAAAAGTTGCAAAAAACAACCCCATGCAAATAAATTTGGTTTTTGGGGTTTGAATGAACCCTTTGGTTCGCACGAACCAAAAGAGGGTTCGAATGAACCCTGGTTCGAGTGAACCAATCAAATGCAAGGTCCCTCCATGCCCGCCAAAAAACACAAAGAATTTTTTTTTTGAAAGGGGGTTCGTTTCTCCCACCTTATCACCCCTTGGCCCAAAAAAACTCCATATTTTTCCCTTTGAAGCTCGGGTTAAGGATTAAAATGGAGGAGACTTCACAAATCTAACTAGATGATGGTAGTCCTCAGAACGAGCTATCCAACGAATATAATTTTAATATGTTTTGATTTTATTATGTATTTGTTTTTTTAGTTTTATTAAACATAGGTTTTTCACTGAAAATCAAGCTCTTTGTTCTGCACATGTGGAAAAATAGCAAATTACCAAAAAAAATCAAAAAATATGAGTGCACCACATATTGAAGTCCTTGATCCAACAAAAAAAGCTACGTTGTATACGGTCTGCCTATGTCTGAATTGTAATTGGTTTGACTTTTAAACTTTATTAAGGAAGAAATATTCAATAAAACACTATGAGACCAATTGGAAGCACTAGATATCGTAGTTACAAATCTAAATCTGAAAGAATTAGAATTTAACCTTCATGGAAAAATATTTATGTTGTATACGGTGAGCGTCACTCCTTAAAAATGATGTTTGCTGAAAAAACTAGTTTTTGAAGGAGATGGAAAATGAAGTGCAATTTGATTCCAAAATTTTTGAAAAAAATATATTTAGAATCTACAGACAAAATTTCAAAAATCACTAGTTTGCATCATCTTCAAATTCCTCACAGTTTAGCCGCTATAGGTTCCTGAAAGTGAAGATTTAGCTAGAAAAAATATTTCAGTGTCTAGTTTGGCCAAAAATTGTAAACCAGTATTGTGGGATCACCCTAATGTATGTTCAAAGGGATTTTCTTAGTTCATGTAAGGTCTCTTCTTAGGGAACATCATTCCTAATGTCTCTAAGAGAGGAGAAGTCAAAGAAATATCATGCTCTCAAAGGAAATCAAACCCAATGACACCATCAAGAAAAGGGCGCATCACAAGAAAAAAGAAAATCGCACAATGAAACATGAGTGTCGATGTATGGCACCACTTCAAATTAGTTGCTAACACCATCGCTATAAGAAATTTCTTTAAAGTAGAATAAGACATGAGATTTTATTCAGAAAGCCCTATGCCAAGTCATATGTTTTTGAATCGAGCTACATTCATGGATAAGTATGTCACATGTGAGCTAACTTAAGGCATGTCATCCACATCTAAAGCTTACTCTTATATGTACATGAAAGGCAATCAACTAGCCAAAAGAGACAACGACAAGTGACATGCGACAACAAGGCTACTTAACCCCTTGCCCCCACTTAGTGTAGGACAAGGATGAGTTGAGATAATTGATGGGAGATTTGAAATTCAGTATCAATTAGAGGAAGTAGGTGCTTCAATGCAAGGAAGAGCACCAAACTCCTTAAGATGATGAATCTTATCACTTAAAGCCTTACATTCATTAGTAGAATGAACATGAACTCTATGATATGCACAAAATGAACTCTTGTAGTAAAAAATCTTTCATGTTCTTAGAGGGAGAGATATCAAACAATCTTGGAGGAGTCTTGACGAGATATCCTCTTGATCAATAGAATACGTTCCTTGATTTTACCACAAAGATATATCTTGCTTAGTACAAGGTGTCATACTTACACAAGACTCTTTAGATTACAAGATTTTATTCTCTCCTTGAAAGGAGGGTGTAAAATCTAACGAACTCCAATTGTGAGTGTTTTGTGTGATGAAATTGATATTAAGCGAGGATTTATTTTTTTCTTTCATTTATTTCAAAGGACAAAGACCAAGACCACTTGTGTTTATCAATTCAAGATGCACTAATGTTAAATTTATCTTAGAGGAATATTTTTTAATAGTGTTGATATTAAGTGAAGGTTTTTTTTCTTTCTTTTGAAGGACAATAACCAAGATTGCTAGTCTTTTATTGCATGTTAGGCTCTATAGGGACATGGGAACCTTGTTCTCTAGCACCACACCCTTTTCCACTATATCCCAGTTGTTTCATAAGTTCATAAACTTTTCCATAATTTTTTTTTATTTCTTTTGGATTTGGTGGTTGTTGGTAGTCTTTCTCATCAAATTTTGTTGTGTAGCTTGTGTCTTCTTCTAAAGTGGATGAAGTAGATTCTTTCAAAGGGTCTTTCAAATCTTTTGTTGAAATTACCACTTTTTCTTTTCCATTTTCAAAGTCTTTGTCTATGATATTGCATTCACCCATGAACAATGTGAAATTTAAGGAACCCCAATCATCTTCTAATAGTTTTGTGACTTCCTCAATATGTTTTTCTTTGTCTTTTTGTTGCACGAGTTCTATTTTTGTACTTGGTGTTAATGTTTGTAAAGGATTTTCATTATTTTTCTTAATGTTTAAACAACTGTTTGGTTCAAGGTCGACTTTGAGTATGTACACTTAGTTGTTGTAGATATATTTCATGATACAATGAAGAGTAGAAGGCACCCCATTCATTACATGAATCCATAGTCTGCCTGAAAGAAAGTTGTATGAAAGATCGTGAGGCATAACATGGATCAGTGTTCTAATGTGGCCTTTTTAGCTATAATAGGCAAAGTGATCACACCAAGCAGTTGTTTTCCTACATTGTCAAATCCACAAATAGATAAAGAATCAAGATGAATTTTTTATTTATCCACACCAAGTCTATCCAAAAGGATTACACTACACATATTAAGAGTGGAGCCATTGTCGACAAGGGTTCTCTTTATTTCTGTTATATTGTTGTAGACATGTAAAATTGACTTGACACCTATCACACAACATTGAACACCATCGAAAAACCTCAAACAACATCAAACAATATGGAACATCATCTTTGATCACCTCAGAATGACTCAAAATCATCTCGTAACACCTCAAAATGACTCAGAATCATCTTGTAACACGTTAGAATAACTCAGAATCACCCTGTAACACCTCAAAATGACTTGGAATCATCTCGTAACACCTTGGAATGACTCAAAATAATCTCGTAACACCTAGGAATGACTCAGAATCATCCTGTAACACCTCGAAATGGCTCAGAATCATCTTGTAATGCCTTAGAATGACTTGGAATCATCCCATAACACCTCAAAATGACTCGAAGTCATCCCATAACACCTTCAGAATGACCCAAAATCATCTTATAACACCTCAGAATGACTCGAAATCATCCTGTAACACCTCAAAATGACTCAGAATCATCCTGTAACACCTCAAAATCATCCCGTAGCACCTCAAAATGACTCTGAATCATCCTGTTTTGACTCAGATCATCTCGCATCATCTTGTAATCACCCCAGAACATCTCAGAATTATCTCGTAATGTCTCAGATCATCTCATAATTATACCACAACGTTCCCACATCACACCACATCACATCACATCAAACGACATCAAAAACCCTAATTCCTTTAAGAATTGAATAAAATAACATTATTTAATTAATTCACTTTTTCATCACTTCAGACAAATTTATTTAATAAGGTCCTAAAAACCCTAATTCTACTATTAATTAAATAAAACAACATTATTTGATTAATTCACATTTCATCATTTCAATCAATTAAATAAATCTTATTTATTTAATAAAATCATAATCCCACTTTATTTCATCTTGATTGATTAAATAATTCCAATTATTTAATTATGTCGCTAAATCACCTTATTCCTCTAAATGGATTACATTATTCAATAATAATTTAATTACAATGTTTTCCCTCCAAAAATTTGAATAATTAAATCAAACTATTCAAATCAATTATCAAAAATTAAATCAAACTAATGCAACTTTGTTTGCAAAAGTCAAATTTGATTTGCACATTCAACTCCAAAAAGGAATTAATTAATTAAATCAATTAATTCATATTCCTCTCCCACTTTCTGATTGAACAAATTATGATGTTGACTAAGAAATCTACTTTGTTAGCTAATCAATCTATTATGTTAACTAAATAAATCTATTTTGTTAACTAAAACATCACATTCCTAACTAAGCCATCACATTCTTGACTGATCAATCTATTATGTTAACCGATCAATCACATCCTTGACTGGCCAATATATTTCCCAATCACACAAATTATGCAATCAACTTTGCACAAATCTCTCATGTCTAAATCCTCACAACACACTCTGACCATTGATCTAGATATTATTCAAAACAATCTTGATCGTCCATTTCAAATCAGATTTTCTATATAACAAACCCCTTTCCTCACAAATAAGGATCGAAGAAGTAACATACATTGAGCAACGAAGTGTTATCAAGAACACCATTGACAAATCTTGACCATTGTCTTCGATTAACCAAACACAAGCATTCATCCACACTTTGCACATGAACTTTGGAGGCTTCGTTGTGATAAGAGCGATCCAACATCAAGCGAATACACTCCACTACAGGATGGGAAAAGTTATTGTTTGTTTTCAATTTGGTAATCAATAGGTTCCTCATCATGTTTGCAATAGAATAGTTCAATCTTGTATGTGTAAGAGTTTTTAGATTTTATATTTTAAGTATTTTGCTTGTAGATAAGATTTCTTTGTTAAAATGCTTTCATGTCCTTCTTGGATCTGGATCTAACCTTCTTTCTCACACTCACACATTCTAGGACACCCGGTGGTACCCTTGTCCCCTTCTCTAACACTCTTTTGAGTCATTTTTTAAGTTGCAGGTCGCGGAAACACTTCTGTCAAAGTTTTCATGTGCTCGTCCAGAAGACTTGAGCATTTGTCTATCAATAAAACTAGGCATTTGTCAGAAGAATGGCACATTTTTTAGAAGAACTACGCATTTGTCATGGGAATGGAACATTTTTCTAAAACTGGAGCATTTATACATTTTGTAGTTAGCATTTGTCTGACAGGGTTTTTTAGCACTTGTTTCTAAAACTATGCAGTTGTTCTAACAGAAAAATGCACCAATCCTGTGTTAGAAACCAAGATCACCTGAATGCAATCACCTGTCACATGCAAAAGACATGCAAAACCAAAGAAGATGTTCTGTAAACCTCAAAGTAAAAATGCATTATTGAGAATCAATTATTACAAAGAGAACAATACTTATGAAGGCGATCAAGAAACCCTAAAAGGGAAACCCTAAATGAAACCCTAGTGTGCACACCTAATAATTAATCAATTATTAATGTGCCTAAGTTTAGCTTAAGAAACTAAAGGAATAAGTGACTTAATTAATTAACCAGTATGATATAATTAATTAAGTATAATAACTTATTACGCTTAACATCCTGCACTCTTGTAATAGGTTTTTTTCACTAACAAGTTTTTTTTTTTGATGTGCAAGCAGGAATTGACAGATCTGATGCAAGATTTCAATGATTCTAACATGTTTTTTGTAGGGAAGATGATCGGTCCTAGTTTTTGAGTTACTTTTTAATTAACTTAAGAATTTTCTTTGGTACTCTAAAATTGAACAACAACAAAATCACACTTGTTTTTGGTGCTGTTAAAATAAAAAAAAATTAATCTTTTTTAACTTAGGAACTTTCTTTTGGTGCTCTGAAAATGAAAAACAAAAAGCTCACACTTGACTTTTGTGTTGTTAAAATGAACCAATTTAAAGCTTTCTAAGTTAGGAATTTTCATTTGGTGCTCATAAAAAGAACAAAAACAATTCAATTTTGGGCTCTAAAAATTAACACATTTAATGTTTTCATAAGTAGGAACCTTTAAGTTTGGTACATAAAAAGAGTGAAAACATTTTTCATTTTGTTGACGCACACACGTTTTTACATTTGTTGACCAAGATAGGACAAGGACTGCCTTTCTTAGAAACACTTGTATTGGAGCTCATAAAAATGAACAAATTCTTCTTTGTGATTTCTCACCATTGCTATCTTAATTGATTGATGTCCTGAACAATTCATATTGGTGCAAGTTAAAAAGAACTTTGTTTTGATTTGCACACAATTTTTTGGGGATAACATCTCTCAAGGTGTTTAAAATGAATCAAGTTAAAATGAAGTATTTTCTGTGCATACAGTGATTGGAAAGCTAAACTGTTTTATCTTCTCCCCTCATACCTTTTGGCGATCTTGGGTGAGTGAAAGAACATTTTTGAGCATTGCACTTTTCTTTTAAATTTTACTTTAAACAGGGGGCTTGCTTTGAGACACATCTCATGCTAGAGAACTCATTGCAAGGTCTCAAATCACGTTTACTAGCGGGCTATATTAAAGGTTGTGAAATTGTAAGAAAGTAGCTTCAAGCCATGTTGAAAATAGACTACACCTAATCCCATGCCTTAAGTGGAACAAGAATCGTTAAAGAGCCTTAAGTGGCCAAGCGGGTGAGTGTCAAGTTTTTGTGTTCACTATTATCATTAAGAACCAAATTTTTTTAGAAGCTACCCTATCATCTAAAAACATTCTCCGAAAGTGGTGCATCAGAATTTACTTCCAAGAAGTTACTTGCCATGTACGACTACAGGCCCGTACCATAAGTTGCATGTAAAATCATCTCTTCAGAGAATGAGGCAAGCCTACCTAAGAGAATGGTGTCTATCCCCTAGGGTTGTAATTGTTGGTTTATGTTAAACTTAGCCCATTACATTCAAAATAATTTGACATCAAATTCTATATGTGATTTGAAGAAAAAGAACACATTCAAAATAAACACTAAACGAGATGGTTAAACCACAAACCCTTTGATTTAGTGCACACTTATGAAAAAAGCCTTATGTTTGCATCCCTTTGAAAGGATCTTTACTTAAAGGTTTTCAAACATTTTGGCTTTGATTTTAGGGTACATTAATCAAAGTAAACACTTGGGAACTATGGCTTGGGTGTTGTGATTTCACAACCTAAGTTATAAACATGAAGGTCACATAAGTCCATGCTTGCTAAGTCAGTCCAAGTGTTGTCTTATCACTTTCCATACTTCAAAAACATAGAGAAAAAGATGAGAGATAAATTTGGTCATAAGATCATTGTTCGAATCAAAGAAATTGTAAAGACAGGTCATATAGTCCTACATCCATTATTTCCATCCTACCTACTTGAAATAAAATCAAGAAAACCATTAAGATCATTCCTCCACTCAGAAATCCATGATATTAACAGTTACTTGGGACTCATAGATAGTACAAGTAGAATTTCTCACAACATATCCTCTAGATAAGGAAGTGAAATATAGAACTTAGTTCTTCAACATTTCGATTCCCAAAGAAGTAGTATCATTCCAAAACAACACTCAAACCCTAGGGTCTTGATCTTCACAACAACAATCCCATAACACCACCAGCTTTATGACCATTTGGCGACCAATTTCCCTAGTTCAACAACCAAATTTTGTAGCACCAATTATTCAACCAAGTATCACGCACATTATAGGCGCACAAACCAAAATCATAAGCAGTTTGAGAAATTGTATATTTTTAGGAAACGAGACACCCTGACAGTTTCTCACCACATCCATTATCCTAAACGAAGAGGAAGAAAAAGAAAACATAGCAACCAAAAGACCCATATTACTACCTCTTGCATGGCAATAATTATCCCCTTCATGACCTCATGTAAGGTCAAGATCCCTAAGGTGAAGTCCAAAGGACGTCATTTCAGACTTAGACATCTAAGTTTAAAATCTCTCAAGAAACACCTTTGGGCACATCACGAAACAAGAACTAGGTTGGTATATAACTTCTACAAATGAGCTTCCAGAAACAATCCAAACTTGTATTCCTTCTACTATTGTTAGAATCTGGGTCTTTTCCAACAATTCTAGTATCTTACATAATCTGTAGGACAACATTAGGTCTTTAAAATTTGAGTCGACTAGAGAGTACACCGATTTCCTATAGGAGACCCAAGTTGTTTATGACAACCACAAGATCACAGCATAAGAAAAATATGGAAGCCAAAAATAATACCACCAGTATCCCACAAACAAAAACCATGAATGATGAGTAGCCCATGGGGTTATAGGCCAAGTGACCTTGAAACTCCCCATAAAAGGCCAATATATAGAGACACTTTTATTGAGGAAGAAATAAGTCGTAAATAGAAGGAGATTATGGAACAAGGTAACCAAGACCCAAACTAGGTGAACATAGAGGAGGTAAACAATGAGGAAGAGATAAACTAGGAATAAATTTTTGAACATTCTAACAACCCTAAGGCTCTCAAACTAATGGAAAGGTTGTTAAGAAAAGACCCAAAATCCTATTTCTTCAATCTAGCACAAAGTGGTGCTAAGTTACCCATTTATTTCAATGTAGAAGCTCTAAAAGACCCCAATCTTATTCCCTTAGGGGACAACTGAGTTATCAGAGAAATAACCCAACCTCCAAAGAGGCTGAATATGCCACCCGTGTTCTCATAAAATAGTAACCAACCCAAAGAGAACCCCTTGTTCAGAAAACCAACTCAGGTTGAACAAGCAATAGTAGCACAAATGTACCAAGGGGGGCCATCTCAATATGAACCTCAGAATAAGAATCTACCTCTTGGAAAGTACATGCCTCAGAATGCCTCAAGTGTCGACCCTTCCCATAACAATCACTATCTTGAATAGGGTGAAGCACAAGGTCCCCCTCAGAATAATCAATATCTTCAATAGGGTGGAACACAGGGTCCCCCTTAGAACAACCAATATCTTCAGCAAGGTGGAACATAGGGCCCCCCTTTGAACCAACAATATTATCAACAAGTTGTCTCGCTAATGCATCATCAAGGTAACCTTCATTTTAGTCCTACGTAGCAGGGTGTGCCATAAAGCACCCTCAATATGTCATCCCAACAATAAGGTATCCCGCCAATGCATTATAAGGGTAAAATTTATTTTAGTCCTACCCAATTGGGTGTGCCACAGAGTGCCCTCAATCATTCATCCCAACAACAAGGTATCCTACCAACATATCATCAGGGTAACCTTAATTTTAGTCCTACCCAACAAGGTGTTCCACAGAGCACCCTTCTTCAGTCATCCCAACAACAAGATGTCCCACCAACACAACATCAGGGAAGCCTTTCGTATATTCCACCCCAACAAAAATAAGTTAACCTTCCTTATCGACAACAAGGAATTAACCCTCTGTACATCCGATATGGCTATCAAGGTTTTGTACCTCCACAATACCTTATCTATAACCAAAACCTGATAGGACAACAAGGTTATTACACGTAGGGTTTACAAACACATATACCTAAAACAAATATGGAACTAAAGCTAGATGTTGTCACCCAAAAAATAGCAGATATGCAGATACAAAAATAGAGGAAAACATACACCATGCAAGAAATTTGTCCATTGCCATTTGATCGATCCATCACGACACTACCCTTTCCAAAAAACTTTGAGATACCCAGATTTGAAAGAAAATAAAAAGGAGTAGGAGATCTGGTCTGAACTCTTTAGAGTGAAGCTAGGTATCCCCTAGTTAGTATCTATGAATGCAGTTCCCTCAATCGTGCACAAATGTCTTAAGTTCATTCATGGGAGGTCAGTGAATGTGATTCAAGCAACTGTTTATAAACCACCAGCCACGCGTGATAGCTACTCCTTAGATTACTTTTGGCTTGCACCTGATGGTCCTCTTCCACCTAGGAAATACCTCTTGTACCAGACATATCAGAATTACAAGAAAAGGTTCCTAACACCGAAAGTAAGGTACCCTCCATCACCTTATGTTGTTTCACATAGGGCTTGCCTAAAAGCTAACAGTGATGTCGCCAAGGCCCGTAGGAGGGAAGAAGAAAATCCCTTTCAAGGTCCCTCTTCATCCTCTTCTACTATTTAGCTTGAGGCTCCTCCCCGCCTTGTTGTGGCACCATCAGATTATATTTCACACTTGTGAGAGAATCCTATGGTGCTCACTTGAAAAATTCTAAGCGTCCCACATCCGAACTTCCTATTTTTCCCACAAATCCTAGGCCCATTAGATATGGAAAAAAGAAATATCCTTGAGGAGAATCATCTATGTCTTGGTGTTCTTAGCCTCCCACCACTTTTACTCCTAAATTAGTAAATGAGAAGAGGCATGTTGCTGAGGCACTAAAGCCGATTCCCCTAGTTGTTTCTCAACCTACCCCTCTTTCTCCCATTCAGGAGTCTATCCCTCCACCAGAAACAACTATGGTAGACACTCCCATGGATGAGCAGGAGCCTTTTGTCCCCTCACAGCTTCCAGCCTCTAGCTTGAAGAGTCACAGAAACCACCTTGCATGTGAGTGCAAGCATTGTTGAAAGGCTCTCATGGTTTAGTAGACTGCCTTGTAGAGAAAAGATGAGGAGATGATCACCCCTGCTTCAAGGGCTCCTGTTGTGTCCTCCTCTCTCCTTCCCTTTTCCTTTTCTCAACCTAACTCCTCATCACTTCCAACTCCTACTGTGAGTGCATCGATACCTAATAGGGTATAGGTGTTCATCTCTTCCTCAACTAAGCCACCCTTGTTGATGTCCCTTCCAGATGTCCCTCCCTTTCTGAAACTTGTAGATATGCTTAATATTTCAGTGGTGTCCATTGTGGTTTTCTCCTCCTCATCCTCCTCTGTGCCTCTCGCCTCATCTATGGGGAGTTCACACCCACCAATGGATCATAAGGTAGAGGTTGATCCTTCTAGAAACAAAGGGCATAAGATGATCCCACCTTCTCTGAAGGGTGGTCGTACATTGGCTTGTTCTATCTTAGTGATGGAACCAGCCCCTGCTTCCCTTGAGTTTGTCACTACCCTTGAATCACTTCGTGAGCCTAGTGGTGAATCTTGGGAACAACCCTCTCCATTCATTAAGGTACAACATGGCACTCTAGTAAAGTGCATATTTAACTCCCTCGATGAATTTTCAGCCTTGTCAATGATCTTCGCAAAATCATTGAGCCTAGCTCCATAAGAGCTTAGCAAAGAAGACCTTGTGGGGGCTTCTTCCTTATCCCTTGCTGCGAGAGGGTTGAAAGCTCCTCCTATTAATATTCCACCACTACAGTCTCATCCTCCTTCCCCTTATGATGATATAGAGTGGGAAGCGAATGACCTCTTGGTCGATGAGTGTTAGGGGGAGGCCTCTTCTTTATCTTTAGGCTAGATGTGTTACCCCATGATTGTGCTATGTGTTCCTAGATGACCCTTGTCACCCTTATTGGTGCTTGGGTACAAGAGTGAATTTTTGTGTCATAAACCTTATTATATCTGTATCATCATTCTTCCATGTTTGTGATTGACTTTTGGAAAAATTGGGGATGATGCAAATCATTGGGGGAATTTAGGCTCCCCTTTCATGTTGACCCAAATTTTTATTTTTACTTTGTCTTCTCGTGCATTCTTCACATGGCTTGATATAGTAGGGGGTTGATGATAGTTCATTTATATACTACTATTATACTTATATATATTTATGAGCAGTTCTGACCCTGAAATATCAAATCATCTCTGTGCCCTATGTTTATGTTTATCTCTCTTTCGCTCTTTTCTAATCTTTTTCTCTTCTTTACTTGAGTTTTCCCTCTCATGTGCGACAACACCTTTTTTATAACACCTTGATTTTCAAAAAACACATTCGTTGCCTGTGAATCTTTTCTTGAGAATCTTTACAAACCTTTTTGAAAATTGCATTCTCGACTTGGACCTCTAACGGAACGTGTTTCCTTCATCATGGGTTCATAAAGAAAGAATTTGAGAACTTTCCTCCAAGGTGGAAGCAACCTTTACCTTCCCCTTATGAGGGGGCATTTTCTTTGTTTTGAATTCCTTGATGAAGTGAAATTCTTTCGAAAGGATTCCTTGATGATGAATCAATTTGAGAAGGAACACCTTTCTTGCACTTTCGAATAGCGCATCCCTTGAGTGGACCCCCTCTTCACACTGGGTTCCTGAGGGACCCCTTTGAAAGCTTCATAATTTTTTGAAAATCTGCATGATTGTCCGCTTGAATTCTTATGTGGCGACTTTGTTCTTGACATGCTTTATCTGCGGGTAAACATGTCACTTTGTAGGTGTGCCTATAACGCTACTTTTCAATTCATCTTTGCAGAGTAAATTTCCTTTGGGTTTCCTCCATGTGAGATATCTTGGGGGACACCTCCTTACAGGTTTGTGGATATTTAAGGTGCTTTTTCCTTTAGTTTTCCTCAATGTGAGAGATCTTGGGGGATACCTCCTTGTGGGTCTGTGGGCCTATAAGGCACTTTCATCCGAGTTTCCTTCATGCGAGAGATCTTAGGGGATACCTTCTTGTAGGTCTGCAGGCCTGTGAGGCACATACTTCATCAGGATTCCTTCATGTGAGAGATCTTAGGGGTTGCATCCTTGTAGTTTTTCAGACTTGTGAGATGTTTATTTATTTGGGCTTCCTTCATATGATAGTTCTTGATTGATTCCTCCTCGTAGGTCCATGAGCATGTGGGATGCTTACTTCTTTGGGTTTCCTTCATGTGAGAGATCTTGAGGGACACCTTCTTGCAGGTCTGTAGGCCTGTAAGACACTTTCATCCCGTGGGATTTGTCCATTGTTGGTTTGAGGGCCTTCGATGTACCTTGTACAACTTCATAGTTATGTAGGGCTGTGGAGTCCTTTGTTCTATCCTACACTTTTGATCTCACCAGATCACGATCTGCTTCTTCGACGGTTCAGGTATACATTTCTAACCCTACTCAATCTTCAATCTACTTTAATGAAGCATTCATCAGTATTTGTGCTCACTAAAGTGGGGGAAAACTGTATAGGAGTGAATTTGCACCCTCCATGCAAATTCCCCTTTTACACATCCCACCTTAGAAAACCAAATCCAAAGGAAAAATTCCACATCAACTGGTTGCTTGCCTTCAACTTGGCATCTATCCTTTATGTCAGTAGAATAATATTTTTCAGGGACGCGTACGCGGTGCACAAAAATCTGCATGGCACGATTACGTCCCTAATAGATTCCTACGTCTATAGTTCGCAAGGCATTACACTTTCGATTGGGTTCAATTTGTAACATCCCTCTTTGACCAATTGACCCCAAAAATGGAAGACTCTTCCCATCCCACCTTCAAAAACATTCTTCCTTCATTCACTTATCTCTTCATGATCTCTTTTGGCAATCTCTAAGCATTCAGTCCATCCTTTTTCACATTCTCAAGCATTTCCAGCACTTCAACACTCTGTCAACTCCGCAAAGCAAGTGGAAGCAAGCCATTGCAACATAGGCTTGAGGTCTTGTGAGACCTCCCTTCATTACAGTCGAGGTTGTGGTGACTGTTCAAGCCTTCTTTCTCCCCCATTGGCTAGTGATCAACTCTTGGTGGAGGTGGTAACATTTCACTCCTCTGCTTTGTGATCTAGTAGAGTAGCTTTTTTTTGTTTTGTTTTGTTATTTGCATTCCTTTTTTCCTTACTTATTTATCTCATATTTCTCTCTTGTTGCTATCTGGCCATCCATGGAGGTGGAAACACCAAAATGGGGGTTTGACTGAGGCTGACCCCTATATAGTCCCAATAATTTTCCCATCTTTCTTGTGTGTAGGTGGACACGCTTTTTGGAGCTAGTTGGAAAACTGGCACCTTGGTGAGATTATCTTTGTGACTTTAGCTCTCATATATTTAATTTAACATATCTGTTCGTACCTTTTCTACTTTTTAATTTTTTTTGTTCCTTTAAAAGTCACTAGCTAGGTCGTCAACTTGTTTTTTGACGGTTCATATTATATTTTTGGTTGTCTAGTCATACGAACCAATGCACTTGAGAGACACCAGTGCGTTGCACTGTCATCCTAAAACTACGCCTTCATCCTCAAACAAAGAGCTACCTGAGGTAAAGTGCTGAACCCAAAAACTAGCTCGACCAGCCCCAATTTATTTTTGGGTCTGCAAAGTGATTGAAGGGCCTTAGAGTCCTCATCATTCTCGTCCCCTATTTCAAAACATCCCTTTAGGGTGAGGTAAGTTAGGGAAGCCTTCCGCTCTTGGCTCTCTGTGACCTAGAGCCTTGAACGTGGTCGGTCCCCCTCTCTTACATGATTTTTGTTATTTGACAGGCGATCTTAAGGTTTTTGGGCCTTCTGAGAGCAATGGAAACCTTTGTTTTGGCTCAAAGCATGCCAAAAATGCAACTACCCTCTGGATCTAGAAACAAAGCAACCACTTGAAACCCTTGTAGATCTAGCGTCAAGTAACCAAATCAAGAAAAAAAAAATACAATTATGACTTTGTCGACATCTCTGAATCCAATGGTGAGGTCCTTTTTGTGCCAAAATGCACCAAAAAATGCTCACTTTCAAAATTTGTAAATAAAGAAAAGGTGATTCAGATATGAAGCTTGCAACCCTTGTTGAAGAAAATAAACCTCATAAATTGAGAAGGGGTTCGATGAATCCACACTCTGATGCCATGTTAGAATTGTGAAACAAGCACAAAACCATGAGCCACGGGATCAAACAACAAACAAATACTCCTTCCACACAAGAGATCTACAAACAATATATGCAATATTCTTCAGTAAGAAAAAGTTACAAAATCAAGAGACTTTCAAGAAGATATGAAAGCTCAAGATATTACAATGAGGGTTGAGTGCTTATAAGAACAAAAACCCTAAATGAGAAAGGGATCAGATCATGACAGGTGTCAACATCACAAAATATGAGATATAATGATCTAATAATAACTCAACTATTAAAAGCATTAAAACACTCCTAAGTTTAGCTTAAGTGCATGAGAATAAATTAGAGCAATAATCAATTAAATATTAATTAATTATTAGCTAATGTATGATAACTCTAACAAAGACGATGTTAAATTAGAAATCTATGGTTATTCCTATCAACTATCAATTGGATTTGTTAAAGAAACTATAGAATTCGAGACCAAAAAAAATGAATGTAAATTATTTTATTAAGGAGTTGTTTGAGTTGATAAATTAGGGTTGGTGATCATGAATTTTATGAGGAAAATGTGGAACAATAAATTAATGAATTAAGAGGATCTATTTAAGATAAGAGGGTGTAAATTTTTAAACAAGAATGTCAATTTTTTCCAAAGGTGCAGGATAAGTTGAATACGAAACTTCAAATGAATGTAAATTGTTGAATAAAATGCAATCTAGGATCTTCAATAATCAAAACTTGACTACCAAATTGGAATAAAATGTTAACTATATTTAAAATATTATGAGTGATGCTCATATAATGATCCTTGGCCTTTGGAACATTCTCTATCAATTGTAGGGAGGTACACATATTGATGTTAATTCTAATATGTAGCCAACCACATGTGTAGAGGGAATCTTATAGAATGAATGTGGTGGTAATGGATGAATGAGTCTTGAGGTAGTTCATACCATAAGCTATCATAGGACCAATAAGCCTAGAAATTCGTTCCTTTATTGTCACATACTTTAAAATGGTGTTACAAGATTTGAATGGTACAAATAGTTGTTATCTTATCATACTTGTAGTTAGTTGAGAACTATATATGCCTTTGTGGTGATTATAATTTCTTATAATATGAATGAGACATTATTAGCTCCTATTACACCATGTACTAATTTTATAATGTGAAATGTACAACTACATATGATGAAATATGGTAATCAATATTGTGCTTGGATGATGATTGGAATGCTATTAAAAATTTGTGAATAAGTAAAACAAAGTGAAATAATATATATGTATTTATGTTTATATATAGAAATTGATCTTACACCTGTAATTCTCCTACATTTGTGAATTAATTTTCATTTCTAAGGATATGTGTATGTCTATAAATGAATTATGGATTCAAGGTTATGATACAATTAATCCCCCATAGTTGAAATATTTCCCCAATGATAACTAGCCTCATAACTAGCCTCACTTGTAAAATTGTAAGCTTTGATCTTCCAATAAATTTTTGGTATGCCTCAAATTTTGATACCCAATCATATGCATATTTTAAAAGATCAAACCAACATTAATGAGAACATAATATTTTGACTTTACTGACTATGAGGAGAAATGTCCTCCACATTCTTGATTATCTAAATATTCCAATATTCTCTTATTTTTTTCCTTGTCAATGCACCTAAATAAAGTGTCATCTATGCCTCTTTTAAACTTGATTTATTATTCCAATTAAGATATTTGAAGACTCGTGGAATTTACTTTTGATTTATCTTTTTCTTGGCACTAAATTTGAGTGGGAATTCCCCATCGATTATAAATCATGCAATCTTCAATTATCACTAAAGGTAGTTTGTTAGAGTTCTCCATTTTATTTGTATTTTCATATTAACCTCGTTATTTAGCAATGAGTTGGTAGATAACTCGTCCACAAAAATATATTCATTATTTTTATCTCTATCATATTCCCAAACTTTCAAAACTAAGCATCTCTCTTTAAATCAAGTTTCTATTGAGTCGAGATTGACTTAATTGATAAATCCAAAACTACAATTATGGCTTGTAAGTTTAAGGTATAAAATCTAAATAGCTTGACTATGTTAACTACTACATAGGCATTCTTTTCAATAGGAAAGTAGCTAATATTATTGAATTTAAAATTACATTTGGTATGGATTGGATTTGAAGGTGGTTTACCTCTTCAAAATCTTGTGAGTTTCCTTATTTTTGTATTAGTTGAACTCCAAGAGTTGAAAGTATTTTTCTTTAATTTCTACTTTCCGAAGTTCTAATTTTATGCCCACTCTTGTGAATGAATATGGATTTAAATTATAGTTCATTTTTTTGGATTTATATTCATTTAAATTTTTAAAAGCTTATTTTGAGCCATGGTTATCAATATTTTTTATGGAATCATAAAATTTATAATTTAATTGAAAAGCATGATTTTGTTTATATTTGGAGATAAAAGGGTGTTCTTAGTTTACCAAGATTAGTTTTATATTTATGATAAATTTTTAAAAGTTTTATGCCTTTGAAGTTAATGACCTGAAATTGGGAATTTCTGTTGTTTTTGCATTGAAAAATAAATAGAAAATTTTAAATTGTGAATGTATGCGAATGAATTAGAATGGGAGATGGTATTAATCCTTAATATTTTCCATTTATAAATTTTTGATACTATGCTAAAAAAAGAATTTTTTATTTTGATGCATTGATTTTTATGAATGTACTAGGGTTTGATGTAGATAATGTATAAAAGGTGTGGCTCTTGAAATTGAGGATAAAATAGGTAGAGATTTATTGATTAAGTGATAATTACACTTCATTAAGAAAATAAAATAAACCAAGATGTACTAATTGTAGATACCGAAAATTGGTCTAGGCCTACGAGTACACATTTCAACATAATTTTCTATAGTTTATTGTCATGATTAAATAATGTTTATTATTTAATTACCTTTCTAACACATATTAATTAAATACCCTTTTTAATTAATTCATTAATTCATAATCATCCTTTATTCAACTTAATTAATTAAATAAATCATATTTATTTAATTATGTTGCGAACTAATTATTTAATTCACCCTTTATCATACTTTTCTAACTATAATTAAATATCTTTATTTAATTATTCATTTAACCCCTTTTATCTATAATTAAATATTTATTATTTAATTATTCATATTTATCCTTTTCAAACAGTCAAATTAAATAAATTACTTTATTTATTTAATTAAAGTTTTATTTTTGAATGTTGAATTAAAGTAACATTTAATTCATTATTTAAATAATTATGTCACATTCTTCCATCATTCAGTTATCTCTTACATTCACTCACCTTTGGACTCGAGTTCTATTTTTAGTTCTCCAGTTATCTCTTGAGTTCAAACACCAGTTTAACTCTGAGAGAGAACTCCCCGTCACAACTAGTCGATTAACTAGTTCTAACTCATTTTGCATTCACATGCATTTAATCTCTAACTTCTAACTTTGGCTTTTGCATACAAAGTCTATTTCTTCTATTTTTGAAGATGAAGATTGGAACTCATGTTCTAACTCACGTTCTAAATTTAGTCTTTATCCTGCAGTTGAACTCATGTTCTAACTCGCATTCTATCTGTCACATATCTCATTGCATGGCATTCATCAATCTAGTCCGTCAATCTCTCTTTCGATCTGAGTTGATCGTTCAAAAACACAAAATCTATAAAATGGCCTGTCACAATCATTATTCCTCCTCCCGAAATCACATACTTTTGAGAAGAGAGACTATTCTTTGATATTTTGCTTAGACATTCAACACAGCTATACTTGCATTCAAACAAAGAAATCTGAGGGCAAGAATACTAAAAAGGAAAAATGGAGAAGAGCAATGGAGTTAATTCGAAAGGGTGAATACATATTCAGTGAGATCAATTCAGTTTGTTTAGTTTTTATCATGTTTTCATATTCTTTCTTTATTGTTTGATTTTTAGATTAGTTTTGATTTATATTAGGATTAACAATTGTTCATTCTAGCTGCAGATCTTATCACATATTTATTCTAATGTTACATTTGGTGAACCCAATGTGAAGCACACTTCAAATCCACACATCTTTCCATTTTTCCATTTTCTATTTTTCATTTTTTGCAAATTCTCTGTCCAGTGAACCGCATCTGTCAAAAATCACGACGCAACTGTAATTACGAGCCGCATCTGACACGCCATAAACCGCATCCGCCTATCAATCGCCGCATCTGACTGTCATGAATTCTTGAACCGCATCAGACACTCCATTAACCTCATCCACCTGTCACCAGTCGAACCACATCTGTGGCTTCAAAAGCCGCATTTGGCTGGTAAAGATTTTTTTTTATCGATTTTCGTGCATCCATATTTTCAATTTTCGCTTTTTAGGTGATTTGGATTTTCGCTAATGTTTGGTTCAATTGTGTCAAGATGGAATAACAAGTGTTTGCAGGACGAAGCATAGAAGACAATACAAAAACCAAAGACAAACAATGAACTACTGACAAAATTTGCATGCAGGACCTAATGCTTTTATCTTTTTACCAAGCTTTTTCGTTTGATAGATAGATAATAATCATGTGGATTAAAATGAACTTCTCTTTGGTAGTGTAAACAATCTCATTTGGGCTTAATAATTTACCAATGTTTTTCATGTCTACATTGTTAGTTTAGAACCCCACGATTTAGTAATCGAAGTATCCTCTCCCCTTGCACATTCATGCGATCCTGGGTGTAAGAGAAACAGTTACTGACTCTAGAATTTGGGCCTGTCTTTGTGGGAAAAAGTACTAACCCCAAGATGACTCAAACCGGTAGCACGCTAAAGCCAAGCGACTTCCAGCCGGTATACAAAAGTGGATTCTTGGGGAAACCCCAAGAATCACGTGCACTAGCCCGACGAGATGGAAAAAAATGGACTCTCGCCGATGTTGGATAGTGTCCCACGAATGGAATGCTCGAATTAAACACCTTGTTGTAGAGTTACCAAAATCCTATCTACTTGTTGGTGCAACAGGGTCCGCCCTGTGAAGCCGTCTTACAATCTTACAGTTTACATGTAGAGTTGAAAGGTATGCCATGGGAGATTCATGGGTACTGTAGCTTGGCTGCCCCGTATAAGTGAGTGCCATGGAGGGGATCCAATGGGGTCAAGCTACTAATCATCCATCGTAAATATGCATAGCTAGAGAAATCCAAGTAAGAATTCAACAATTACTGTCCTAAAAGCCTAGGGTGTAAATGTTTTTCAAGTCTCAACAGTCCATTCATCACAAAACTGAAAATACTTTGCATGTTGTGTTTGCTGTATTTGCCAAAATATTGAACAACCAAACAAAGTCAGTCAAACAACTTTCGGGAAAAATTTCAACTGTCAGAAACAGAGTCGCATTTTTCAGTTTAATCGCCGCATCTGTATTAGCGAGTCGCATCTGTTAGGGTAATAACCGCTTCTGTCTGTCATAAATTTTTTCTTTTTTAGTCTAAAAGTTTCGAGTCGCATCTATCACATTCTGAGTCACATGTGTAAATGCAAACCACATCTATCAATTTACGAACTGCAAGTGTCTGGTTGGAAAATCTAGTTTTTAGAGTCCAGAATAGGAAAAACCGCATGTGCTTTTTAAACCGCAACTGTAAAATTTTGAACCGCAACTTCAGAAACACCGCAACTGTCAAATTGTAAACCATAATTATTAGGTGAACCACATTTTCCTATTAACAAAAATCATTCAAAACTGCAAACTGAGTTCGAACATATCACTATCATTTTCTTTTCTGTTCCTTAAGATCAACCTTGAACAAAAACTGTCAAAATTTTGCTCAAAAATATTGCATCCATTAGGTGTCATATACATCTTAGTTACCATCATTAGGTGTCATATACGTCTTAGTTACCATCAATAGGTGTCATATACATCTTAATTACAGTAAACATCCTAGTCATAGTCATCTTAAGTCGCATGCAAATAGATACTCCCTACGAAATTGCATATCACAAGATTAGATAACTTTCCTTGTCTTTGGAAACGTCCATATTCCAGTTTGTCATAGTCAGTCAACCTAGTTGCATGCATTTATCCCATAGGTAATTAGGTTATAGCCATTTTAGAACCATTTATCATCATAATCTTCTATAGATTTTTGCATAGTGTCCATCCTACCATACGCCATCTTAGTGTACATCTTTTAGAAACCATTTTAGCTACGTCATTTATCGTCAGAAAAATCCAAAAATCCAAAAACATAGACATAGGTCATATCAATTTTTAGGCATAGTCTACATTACCCATTTTGAGCAACTTTTTCATGGTCGAAACAAGGTCCAAAAAGAAACACAAAGCAATGACAGACCCTAATGAATTCATCAATCCATTCAGAAACCAACCGTCGAGCAGTAAACAACCACACAATTCTTTGCTAGAAAAACATGTCACAAGAGACACACATGGTCAGATTTTCATAGAAGACATAGACGCAACAGTACAAGATCCTAAATTTGCATCCTTTATGGATGACTGTTTGGCAAATGATCCCCGACGCTATCTAGCAAAACTACTAGCAGAAGGTGCCAAACTACCCATAGGATTTGATATACGTACCTTGCAGACATATTCAACTCAACCATCTCAAACTGCAATGTCAACTATCTCTGTTCCAAAAATTACCACAACAATACCGACTGGTATACCAACTCAGACATCGTCAATTGTAAACACCACCCCTTTCAACATCACACAGGGTTTACAATTTACTAAGGGGGCAACTTTCTCCAACCCCTTTAGCACCAACATGACTGGTAAGAGAACCAAAGTTGGCAGAAATATACCTATACCAAGTCAGACAATTCAGATAGGAAGCATTCCTATTCCTAATCAGACAATTCAAATAGGAAGCATTCCTATACCAACTCAAACCATTCAAACAGGGAATATCCCTATACCGAATCAAAATATTTTGACAGGATATATTCCCTCGCCCAATCACAACCCATCACAGAACATGGCGTATCAAAACACCTACATTGATCCCAATTTCACAAACACCATGTCCTTGACGCAAGTTGATGTCCTTTAAAACCAGATACAAACACTTCAACAACAGATGGATAACATGTCTATGTCCAGAAAATGAACTATCTCAGCACAAGACCTATGTCCATGTCCATTTGACAAAGCGCTGTATATGACACCTTTCCCCCATGGATACATTATACCAATTTTGCCTAAGTATAATGGGAGAAAGAATACTTTAGAACACATTAGAGAGTTCTCAACAGCATGCATGCACATATCGTATGACCCCACATACTTAATGAGACTATTTCCACAAACCCTTGTTGGGATAAGACTGGAATGGTTTTCTAAATTACCATATGGTATATGATCTTGGGGTCAATTAGCTGAAAAGTTTGTTGAAAATTTCACTTTTAACATAGACAATGAGGTAACAATTGCAACCTTGTGCCACACGACACAAGAAGATGGCGAAACCTTCACCACTTTCTTCCAGAGATGGAAAATTCTAGCTAGTAGATGTCCCGTTGAAATACCGAAAAAACAAAAGGTCACCATATTCCTAGAGAACATCAACCCCAAATTGCGAAGTGATCTAAGGGTACACTGTTGTACTTCATTCTCAGACTTATTGCAAAAGGGAATCATCCTTGAGAAAGGCCTTATCGACAAAGGTGAAATGAAGGCACCAGGCAGGAACCCCATTGTCCAAAATCAAAACGCGCCAAATGATAGAAGGCAATTCTGGTCTAGGAACAAGAATGTTACAAATGATGGCATTGTTGATGCTAAAAATGTACATACCAGACCAGTTATCACACTTAGAGGGTACACCTCCAATCAAGACATGACAGATAGTCTAGATCAACAAGCTAACTATGTCCAAAATTCACAACAACAAAGACCGCAACAAAGGAGATTTCCTACACGTGAATTTACACCTTTAGGACAACCAATTGAGGCTATTTACAAAGAGTTGATTAAACACAATCTCATCAAACCTTTGGAACCAAGGGAGTATGATCCATGATAGTTTAAACCTTCTTGGTGGGATGACAAAGCCCATTGTGAATATCATCAAACCAAAGGGCACAACCTCCAACAATGTCGTCAACTCAAGAACATAATACAAGACTTTGTTGAGAATGGAACCATAGAGGTTGGTGGCTAGAAAAACACTAAGAACAGTGATCATAAGGTCTTCAAGGACCCATTACATGACCACACAAAAGGAAAATCCTCCAGTTCGGGACCTAAGACCGATCCATCAGCCAATTACACAAACACCAACTATGACTATGGAAAAGGAAAGATCGTATATAGCCTCTGTACAGCAAATGAGCATGTCGATACCTTCACCATTAAGAAGCATCCGAAATGTAGTGTAAACACACGTAGAACTAAGATCACTATTCTAGGTCCTTCTTCTGAACCATCTACGCAACCTTCCAAGTTCAAGTACAATCTTCTTGATCAATTGAGTAAAACCCCTGCACAAATATCTATCTTGGAATTGTTGACCTTATCACCTGGACATCGAGCCATCCTTGACAAAGCTCTATAGAATATAACCGTTCCTATAGATTTAGATGTCAATTGTTTCGAAGAGATGGTGGGATATTTAACCAATTCGCATCATGCCACCTTTTCCCAATAGGATTACTCAACTAAAAAGTCAGATCATAATGACCCCTTACATCTTGAAGTCTTAGTCCATGAAACCAGAGTTAGACGAGTCTTGGTAGATGGAGGAGCAGGTTTGAACCTATGTACCCTTAAATTGGTTAAGGAATTAGGATTCTCAGAAGACTGTGTAGATACCTCTAAGAGTATAGTCATCAAGGCTTACGATGATGAGGAAAGATCGTCCAAAGGAGTTGTCACACTCCCTATCCGAATTGGCCCAACAATCATGAACACGAGCTTCCAAGTCTTGGATCTCACCCTCCCATACAACTTGTTGTTAGGTAGACCTTGGATACACGCAATGAAGGTTGTACCTTCAACATACCACCAATGTCTCAAATTCCCCTATAATGGCATAGAGATCACCATTGATGGTGATCCAAATCCTTTTCAGTATTGTACAAGCCTAAAGGAAATTCCACAATGACAAGTGCTAGTTAACCAAGAAGCTTCTTCATCCACTTTATCCCAATACATTGACCCCTCACATCTCACTAAGTCCCTTTCATTCAAACCACCATCATCCACTCCAAAACTCGAGATCCAAGACAAGGGTTGTGGCGAATACAAAATAAAGGCATCATACTGTGTTAGTGAACTAATTCCACCTAAGGCATATGGCCTACCCATGGTGGATAGAAGACAGTCAGTGGTCATGTTTCATGTTCCTCCTACAATGACATTAACCAAATGGGGAGAGTTAAGTGAAGAAATTGTGGATCAAGGCGATTCCTGGTTGTATCAAGAAGAACATGAATATCCCTCCCCGTCTATTCAAATAGCCAAGGACAAGTACGGGAAAGGTTTTAAAATAATGCAAAAGGAAGGCTATGATGGGCACAGTGGGTTAGGTCTATATCAGAATGGAAGGACATAACCAATTACTGTCTACCCACGACCGAAATATCTAGGGCTAGGGTGTCAACCACTTCGAATCGGGTTTCCTGGTACTTCATTATCGTTTCAAGAGGAAGTGAATGATTACGCAGACATCGAGACATCTCATGAACCACTTCCCCCAATTTGTGACAAAACCTCAGTTTACAACAAACCTCCAGTTTTCGATGAATCCCCTTACTCAAGTGATGGTGAGTGGGAGTCCCTTTCATCTACTAGTACTATGAACATAGATGCCTTATTTGGAGAAAATGTCAAGGAGTTGGAAAATAAATTATATTTGTTGATTATGTTGAGATTTCGATTGAAATAAGCCTCACGATGCATAATATAGGGTATTAGGAGCCTACTTATGATGATTTGAAGGTTATAAATGCAAGAGGTCCCAAAAATCAATGTGAAAGTGTAAATAAATATAATTTACAACATTAAATTAAGGCAAAATTAGGTCAATTTAGCTTAAAAGGGTCCTAAATCCAATGTGAATGTGGAAAAAATATTACAATAGTAGATCAAGGTGACATTAGGTCCATCTTAATGTTAATCATTCCCAAATTAAGTATAAAAATGTAAGCATTGACATTTTTCTACATTACATTTAGCCCCCACTTTAGTGAGAGGATGAATTTTCTCCAAACTCACACTAAAGTAGACATTCAAGAGGGGTCCAAGAGTACCAATGTAGATGATAAAGGAGGTGACCAAGCCCCCAAGATCCAAGATCCTACATCAAACCAATATAAGCATGAAAGAACATGCACAAGTTGTATGATATGCAACAAAACAAGATATGCTAACATGCAATGTCAATAACTAAAAGAAAGAAAAATAAAAAAGAGGTGGATCAAGCCTCGACCATTTGTCCAACGCGATGTGGATCAGATCTAAGTTTTTTTTTCCAAAATTGTACACTCACTCTGAGGCAACAAAACTCTAGGTTGTCCGTTGGGTGAGTATCCAAAGGGTGGCTATGAGAAATTCATGCCTAAGTTCGGCTCTCATTCAACTAGACCAAAGCTATACCTCCTGATAAATTTGATAAGGAGCCACGCAATAATGAATTTCGAGATTCATGAGGCAAGAAAAACTTCATACATGCTTGAAACTCATGAACAAACAAGATGGCACCATAGGAAAGAAAAGTGTCTTATGCAAGGTACCCATATAACAGTTGTAAAATAGTGTAATGGGTAAACCCACAAAAGTTGTTTACAATTCGAGTGAGGAAGGAAAAGTTGCAAAAAACAACCCCATGCAAATAAATTTGGTTTTTGGGGTTCGGATGAACCCTTTGGTTTGCGCGAACCAAAAGAGGGTTCGAATGAACCCTGGTTCGAGTGAACCAATCAAATGCAAGGTCCATCCATGCTCGCCAAAAAACACAAAGAAAACATTTTTCGTAAGGGGGTTCGAATGAACCCCCCTTCTCCCACCTTATCACCCCTTGGCCCAAAAGAACTCCAGAATTTTTCCCTTTGAAGCTCGGGTTAAGGATTAAGATGGAGTAGACTTCACAAATCTAACTAGATGATGGTAGTCCTCAGAACGAGCTTTCCAACAAATATAATTTTAATATGTTTTGATTTTATTATGTATTTGTTTTTTTAGATTTATTAAACATAGGTTTTTCACTAAAAATCAAGCTCTTTGTTCTGCACATGAGGAAAAATAGCAGATTACCAAAAAAAATTTAAAAATATGAGTGCACCAGATATTGAAGTCCTTGATCCAACAAAAAAAAAAGAATTTCAATATATACAAAAAAAGTTACATTGTATACGGTCCGCCTATGTCTGAATTGTAATTGGTTTGACTTTGAAACTTTATTAAGGAAAAAATATTCAATAAAACACTATGAGACCAATTGGAAGTACTAGATATCATAGTTACAAATCTAAATTTGAAAGAATTAGAATTTTACCCTTCATGGAAAAAAAGTTATGTTTTATACAGTGAGCGTCACTCCTTAAAAATGATGTTTTATGAAAAAAACTAGTTTTTGAAGGAGATGGAAAAAGAATTGCAATATGATTCAAAAAAAATTGAAAAAAATATATTTAGAATCTACAGACAAAATGTCACAAATCACTAGTTTGCATCATCTTCAAATTCCTCACAGTTTAGCCGCTATAGGTTCCTAAAAGTCAAGATTTAGTTAGAAAAAAATATTTCAGTGTCTAGTTTGGCCAAAAATTGTAAACCAGTATTGTGGGATCACCCTAATGTACATTCAAAGGGATTTTTCTTAGTTCATGTAAGGTCTCTTCTTAGGGAACATCATGCCTAATGTCTCTAAGAGAGGACAAGTCAAAGAAATATCATGCTCTCAAAGGAAATCAAACCCAATGACACCATCAAGAAAAAGACTCATCACAAGAAAAAATAAAATCGCACAATGAAACATGAGTGTCGATGTATTCCACCACTTGAAAGAAGTTGCTAACACCATTGTTGTGAGAAATTTCTTTAAAGTAGAATAATACATGAGAGTTTATTCAGAAATCCCTATACTAAGTCATATGTTTCTGAATCGAGCTACATCATGGATAAGTATGTCACATGTGAGCTAACTTAAGGCATGTTGTCCACATCTAAAGCTTACTCTTATATGTACATGAAAGGTATTCAACTAGCCAAAAGAGACAATGACAAGTGACATGCGACAACAAGGCTACTTAACCCCTTTCCCCCACTTAGTGCAGGACAAGGATGAGTTGAGATAATTGATGGGAGATTTGAAATTCAGTATCAATTAGAGGAAGTAGGTGCTTCAACGCAAGGAAGAGCACAAAACTCCTTAAGATGTTGAATGTTATCACTTAAATCCTTACATTCATTAGTAGAATGACCATGAACTCTATGATATGCACAAAATGAACTCTTGTAGTAAAACTTCTTTCATGTTCTTAGAGGGAGAGATATCAAACAAACTTGGAGGAGTCTCGACGAGATACCCTCTTGATCAATAGAATACGTTCCTTTATTTTACCACAAATATATCTCTTGCTTAGTACAAGGTGTCATACTTACACAAGACTCTTTAGATTACAAGATTTTATTCTCTCCTTGAAAGGAGGGTGTAAAATCTAATGAAATCCAATCATGAGTGTTTTGTGTGATGACATTGATATTAAGCGAGGATTTATTTGTTTCTCTCATTTATTTCAAAGGACAAAGACCAAGACCACTTGTGTTTATCAGTTCAGGATGCACTAATGTTAAATTTATCTTAGAGGAATATTTTTTAATAGTGTTGATATTAAGTGAAGGTTTTTTTTCTTTCTTTTGAAGGACAATAACCAAGACCGCTAGTCTTTTCTTGCATGTTAGGATCTATAGGGACATGGGTACCTTGTTCTCTAGCACCACACCCTTTTCCAGTATATCCCAGTTGTTTCATAAGTTCATAAAATTTTCCATAAAAAAATTTCATTACTTTTGAATTTGGTGGTTTTTGGTAGTCTATCTCATCAAATTTCGTTGTGTAGCTTGCATCTTCTTCTAAAGTGGATGAAGTAGATGCTTTCGAAGGGTCTTTTGAGTATTTTGTTGAAATTACTTTTTCTTTTCCCTTTTCAAAGTCTTTGTCAATGATCTTGCATTCACCCATGAACGATGTGAAATTTAAGGAACCCCAATCATCTTCTAATAGTTTTGTGACTTCCTCAATATGTTTTTCTTTGTCTTTTTGTTGCACGAGTTCTATTTTTGTAGTTGGTGTTAATGTTTGTAAAGGATTTTCCTTATTTTCTCAATGTTTAAACAACTATTTGGTTCAAGGTCGACTTTGAGTATGTACACTGAGTTGTTGTAGTTATATTTCATGATACGATGAAGAGTAGAAGGCACCCCATTCATTACATCAATCCATAGTCTTCCTGAAAGAAGGTTGTATGAAAGATCGTGAGGCATAACATGGATCAGTTTTCTAATGTGGCCTTTCTAGCTGTAATAGGCAAAGTGATCACACCAAGCAGTTGTTTTCCTACATTATCAAATCCACAAATAGATAAAGAATCAAGATGAATTTTTGATTTACCCACACCAAGCCTATCCAAAAGGATTACACTACACATATTAAGAGTGGAGCCATTATCAACAAGGGTTCTCTTTATTTATGTTATATTGTTGTAGACATGTAAAATTGACTTGACACCTATCACACAAGATCAAACACCATCGAACAACCTCAAACAACATCAAACAATATGGAACATCATCTCTGATCACCTCAGAATGACTCAAAATCATCTCATAACACCTCAAAATGACTCAGAATCATCTTGTAACACCTTAGAATGACTCAGAATCACCCCATAACACCTCAAAATGACTTGGAATCATCCCATAGCACCTTGGAATGACTCGAAATAATCTCGTAACACCTAGGAATGACTCAGAATCATCCTGTAACACCTCGAAATGACTCGAAATCATCTTGTAATACCTTAGAATGACTTGGAATCATCCCGTAAAACCTTAGAATGACTCGAAGTCATCCCATAACACCTTTAGAATGACCCAAAATCATCCTGTAACACCTTAGAATGACTCAAAATCATTCTGTAACACCTCAAAATGACTCAAAATCATCCTGTAACACCTCGAAATGACTCAGAATCATCTTGGAACACCTCAAAATGACTCATAATCATCTTGTATTGACTCGGATCATCTCGCATCAGCTTGTAATTACCCCAGAACATCTCAGAATTATCTCATAATGTCTCAGATCATCTCATAATTATACCACAATGTCCCTACATCACATCACATCGCATCACATCAAACGACCCTAATTCCTCTATGAGTTGAATAAAATAACATTATTTAATTAATTCACTTTTTCATCACTTCAGACAAATTTATTTAATAAGGTCCTAAAAACCCTAATTCTACTATTAATTAAATAAAACAACATTATTTGATTAATTCACATTTCATCATTTCAATCAATAAAATAAATCATATTTATTTAATAAAATCCCAATCCCACTTTATTTCATCTTGATTGATTAAATAAAGCCAATTATTTAATTACGTCGGTAAATCACCTTATTCCTCTAAATGGATTAAATTATTAAATAATAATTTAATTACAAGGTTTTCCCTCCAAAAATTTGAATAATTAAATCAAACTATTCAAATCAATTATCAAAAAATAAATCAAACTAATGCAACTTTGTTTGCAAAAGTCAAACTTGATTTGCACATTCAACTCCAAAAAGGAATTAATTAATTAAATCAATTAATTCATATTCCTCTCCCACTTTCTGATTGAAAAAATTATGATGTTGACTAAGAAATCTAATTTGTTAACTAATCAATCTATTATGTTAATGAAACAATCTATTTTGTTAACTAAAACATCACATTCCTAACTAAGCCATCACATTCTTGACTGATCAATCTATTATGTTAACTGATCAATCACATCCTTGACTAGCCAATATATTTCCCAATCACACAAATTATGCAATCAACTTTGCACAATTCTCTCATGTCTAAATCCTCTCAACACACTCTGACCATTGATCTAGATATTCTTCAAAACAATCTTGATCGTCTATTTCAAATCAGATTTTCTATATAACAAACCCCTTTCCTCAAAAATAAGGATCGAAGAATTAACATACATTGACCAACAAAGTGTTGTCAAGAACACCATTGAAAAATCTTCACCATTGTCTTCGATCAACTAAACACAACAAGCATTCATCCACACTTTGCACATGAACTTTGGACGCTTCGTTGTGATAAGAGCAATCCAACATCAAGCGAATACACTCCACTATGGGATGGTAAAATTTATTGTTTGTTTTCAATTTGGTAATCAGTAGGTTCCTCATCATGTTTGCAATAGAATAGTTCAATCTTTTATGTGTAGGAGTTTTTAGATTTTATATTTTAAGTATTTTGGTTGTAGATTAGATTTCTTTGTTAAAATGCTTTCATGTCCTTCTTGGATCTGGATCTAACCTTCTTTCTCACCCTCACACATTCTAGAACACCCGGTGGTACCCTTGTCCCCTTCTCTAACACTCTTTTGAGTCATTTTAAAGTTGCAGGTCCTGGAAATACTTCTGTCAAAGTTTTCATGTGCTCGTCCAGAAGACTTGAGCATTTGTCTATCAATAAAACTATGCATTTGTTAGAAGAATGGCACATTTTTTAGAAGAACAACGCATTTGTCATGGGAATGGCACATTTTTCTAAAAGTGGAGCATTTATAATTTTTGTAGTTAGCATTTGTCTGACAGGGTCTTTTAGCACTTGTTTCTAAAACTATGCAGTTGTTCTAACAGACAAATGCACCAATCCTGCTCTCTTGTAATAGGTTTTTTTCACTAACAAGTGTTTGTTTTTTGGATGTGCAAGCAAGAATTGACAGATCTGATGCAATATTTCAATGATTCTAACATGATTTTTGTAGGGAAGATGATCGGTCCCAGTTTTTGAGTTAATTTTTAATTAACTTAAGAATTTTCTTTGGTACTCTAAAATTGAACAACAGAAAAATCACACTTGTTTTTGGTGCTGTTAAAATAAACAAATTTTAATCTTTTTTAACTTAGGAACTTTCTTTTGGTGCTCTAAAAATGAACAAGAAAAAGCTCACACTTGACTTTTGTGTTGTTAAAATGAACCAATTTAAAGCTTTCTAAGTTAGGAATTTCATTTGGTGCTCATAAAAAGAACAATTTTTTTAAATTTTGGGCTCTAAAAATGAACACATTTAATGTTTTCATAAGTAGGAGCCTTTAATTTTGGTGCATAAAAAGAGCGAAAACATTTTTCATTTTGTTGATGCACACACATTTTTACATTTGTTGACCAAGATTAGACAAGGACTACCTTTCTTAGAAATACTTGTATTGGAGCTCATAAAAATGAACAAATGCTTCTTTTTGATTTCTCACCATTGCTATCTTAATTGATTGATGTCTTGAACACTTCATATTGGTGCAAGTTAAAAAGAACTTTGTTTTGATTTACACACAAATTTTTAGGGATAACATCACTCGAGGTGTTTAAAATGAATCAAATTACAATGAAGTGTTTTCTGTGCATACAGTGATTGGCAAGCTAAAGGGTTTTATCTTCTCCCCTCACACCTTTTGGTGATCTTGGGTGAGTGAAAGAGCATTTTTGAGCATTGCACTTTTCTTTTAAAGTTTAACTTAAAGAGGGGGATTCCTTTGAGACACATCTCGTGCTAGAGAACTCAACGCAATGTCTCAAAGCACGTTTACTGGCGGGCCATATTGAAGGTTGTGAAATCATAAGAAAGTAGCTTCAAGCTGTGTTGAAAATAGAATACACCTAACTCCATACCTTAAGTGGAATGGGAATGGTTAAAGAGCCTTAAGTGGCCAAGCGGGTGAGTGTCAGATTTTTGTGTTCACAATTATCATTAAGAACCAAATTGTTTTAGAAGCTACCCTATCATCCAAAAACATTCTCTGAAAGTGGCACATCAAAATTTACTTCCAAGAAGTTACTTTCCATGTCTGACTACAGGCCCGCACCATAGGCTGCATGTAAAATCATCTCTTCAGAGCATGAGGCAAGCCTACCTAAGAGAATGGTGTCTATCCCCTAGGGTTGTAATTGTTGGTTTATGTTAAACTTAGCCCATTACATTCAAAATAATTTGACATCAAATTCTATATTTGATTTAAAGAAAAATAACACATTCAAAATAAACACTAAACGAGATGGTTAAACCACAAACCCTTTGATTTAGTGCACACTTGTTAAAAAAGCCTTATGTTTGCATCCCTTTGAAAGGATCTTTCCTTAGAGGTTTTCAAACATCCTGGATTTGATTTTAGGGTACATTAATCAAAGTAAACACTTGGGAACTACGGCTTGGGTGTTGTGATTTCACAACCTAAGTTATAGACATGAAGGTCACATAAGTCCATGCTTGCTAAGTCATTCCAAGTGTTGTCGTATCACTTTCCATACTTCAAAAACATAGAGAAAAAGATGAGAGAGAAAGTTGTTCATAAGATCATTGTTCGAATCAAAGAAATTGTAAAGAAAGGTCATACAGTCCTATATCCATTATTTCCATCCTACCTACTTGAAATAAAAATCAAGCAAACCATTAAGATCATTCCTCCACTCAGAAGTCCATGATATTAACAGTTACTTGGGACTCATAGATAGTACAAGTAGACTTTCTCACAACATATCCTCTGGATAAGGAAGTGAAATATAGACCTTAGTTCTTCAAAATTTTGATTCCCAAAGAAGTAGTATCATTCCAAAACAACACTCAAACCCTAGGGTCTTGATCTTCACAGCAACCATCCCATAACACCACCAACTTTATGACCATTTGGCGACCAATTTCCCTAGTTCAACAACCAGATTTTGTAGCACCAATTATTCAACCAAGTCTCATGCACATTATAGGTGCACAAACCAAAATCATAAGCAGTTTGAGAAATTGTATATTTTTAGGAAACGAGACACCCAACGAGTTTCTCACCACATCCATTGTCCTAAACGAAGAGGAAGAAAAAGAAAACATAGCAGCCAAAAGACCCATATTACTACCTCTTGCATGGAAAAATTATCCCCTTCATGACCTCACATAAGGTCAAGATCCCTAAGGTGAAGTCCGCAGGACGTCAATTCAGACTTAGACATCTAAGTTTAAAAGCTCTCAAGAAACACCTTTGGGCACATCACGAAACTAGAACTAGGTTAGTATATAACTTCTACAAACAAGCTTCTAGAAACAATCCAAACTTGTATTCCTTCTACTATTGTTAGAATCTGAGTCATTTCCAACAATTCCAGTATCTTACATTAGGTATTTAAAATTTTAGTCGACTAGAGAGTACACCAATTTCCTATAGGAGACCCAAGTTGTTTATGACAACCACGAGATCACAGCATAAGAAAAATATGGAAGCCAAAAAGAATACCACTAGTATCCCACAAACAAACACCATGAATGATGAGAGTAGCCCATGGGGTTATAGGCCAAGTGACCTTGAAACTCCCCAGAAAAGGCCAATATACAGAGACTTTTATTGAGGAAGAAATAAGCCGTAAATAGAAGGAGGTTATGGAACAAGGTAACCAAGACCCAAACCAAGTGAACATAGAGGAGGTAAATGATGAGAAAGAGATAAACTAGGAATAATTTTTTGAACATTCTAACAACCCTAAGGCTCTCAAACTAATGGAAAGGTTGTTAAGAAAAGACCCAAACTCCTATTTCTTCAAACTAGCACAAAGTGGTGATAAGTTACCCATTTATTTCAATGTAGAAGCTCTCAAAGACCCCAATATCATTCCCTTAGGGGAAAAATCAGTTATCAGAGAAATAACCCAACCTCTAGAGATGCTGAATATGCCACTTGTGTTCTCATAAAATAGTGACCAACCCAAAGAGAACCCCTTGTTCGGAAAACTAACTCAGGTTGAACAAGCAATAGTAGCACAAATGTACCAAGGGGGGCCATCTCAATATGAACCTCGGAATAAGAATCTACCTCTTGGAAAGTACATGCCTCAGAATGCCTCAAGTGTCGACCCTTCCCATAACAATCACTATCTTGAATAGGGTGGAGCACAAGGCCCCCCTCAGAATAATCAATATCTTCAACAGGGTGGAACATAGGGTCCCCATTAGAACAACCAGTATCTTCAGAAAGGTGGAACATAGGGTCCCCCTCTGAACCAACAATATTATCAACAAGGTGTCTTGCTAATGCATCATCAGGGTAACCTTCATTTTAGTCCTACCCAGCAGGGTGTGCCACAAAGCACCCTCAATCTGTCATCCCAACAATAAGGTACCCCGCCAATGCATTATCAGGGAAACATTTATTTTAGTCCTACCCAGTAGGGTGTGCCACAAAGTGCCCTCAATCAGTCATCCCAACAACAAGGTATCCTGCCAACACATCATCAGGGTAACCTCAATTTTAGTCCTACCTAACAAGGTGTGCCACATAGCACCCTTCTTTAGTTATACCAACAAAAATATGTCCCACCAACACAACCCACATGGCTATCAAGGTTTTGTACCTCCACAATACCCGATCTATAACCAAAACCTAATAGGACAACAAGGTTATTACACACAGGGTTTACAAACACATATACCTAAAAAAAATATAGAACTAAAGCTAGATGTTGTCACCCAAAAAATAGCAGATATGCAGATACAAAAATAGAGGAAAACATACACCATGCAAGAAATTTGTCCATTCCCATTTGATCGATCCATCACGACACTACCCTTTCCAAAAACCTTTGAGATACCCAGATTTGAAAGAAAATACAAAGGAGTTGGAGATCTAGTAGATCATGTATGATACTTCTCAGTATCATGTATGGAGGTACAAAACAATGATGCCTATCTCCTGAGGATCTTTCCACCCAGCCTTATAGGGCATGCTATGAACTGGTTCACCCATTTGCAACTCAGAATCAAAAATTTTGATGAGTTGTATAGAAAATTTATAACCCACTTCTCATTTAACATAGAACAAGATGTAACCATCACAATTATATCCATGATCAAACAGAATCTAGGAGAGTCCTTAAATTTCTACCTACAAAGATGTAGAGATATAGAAATTCGGTGCAAATGGCCCATTCCGAACAAGGAGTTGGTGGATATGTTCATCACGAATGTCCTACCTGAAATAAACTATCGACTCACTATGCTATGTCTTGTAGAATTTGAAGAAACAATCAAAAAATGGTTACGTATTGAGAGAGATATCATAGCAAGATGAACCTTAAAGACAAACAACTCAAAAGATAATCCCTCTAGCTCAAATGAGAAACCCAAAATCTGGGCTAAAAATAACAACATTACAAATGATGGAGTGGTGGACGCTAGAGAAATATGGAATGCACAAAACATAAATTAAAATAAACCACAGGTGGCACAAACAAACTATGGTCCCAACAACACACAAAACAAACAAACTACCTATCCCAAGAACAATCAGGTTGTAAACCAATAGACAAATCAGGGAGGGAAATAAAGGCAATATGATCAACCTAGGAGGAAATTTACTATATTAGGTGAATCACTTGAGACAGTTATGCGCAAACTAGTACAACAGAACCTCATCAAAACAAACAACCGCCCAAACTATGAGGAACCTAGCTTTAAGACACCATGGTACAATGATAAATACTTGTGTGATTTCCATATGATCAAAGGACATACGACGAACAATTGCATGTGCCTCAAACATATCATTCAGGACTTGATAGACAAAGGAGAAGTAGACGTTGATCATCGTCCCGGAAACAAGGACCTACAAATATACTCTAGTACAATTTCAAACCATGCTAAGAGGAATAATAAAGGAAAGGGACAAGAGTACCATAATGCTAATTACACATATGGTGACATAGTTTTAGGAACCCTCTCACAAGTTGATGACAATAGGGAAAATGTAGTAACAATTAGAGGAGGAGATAACAACTGCAATGTAACTACCCACCGTGAAAGAGTTACAATACAAGGAGCACCACCCAAACCCATAATCAAGTCACCAAGTGACTACAGAATTGTGGAACAATTAGAAGAAACCCACCCTCATCTTGTGGATATTTAATATACCCCCACGCTCCCTTCGGGTTGTTTTAATTTTTTGTTTGACTTCTGACCATGCCCAATGTTCTTAAAGGCCTCCATGCTAGTTTTTTGGCGATCTCAACTCACTACCACCATGTGTCATCTAATTTCTCACCGAAAGGGAGCTTCCCTTCCCTTCTCTGTCGAGCCCCATTTTTCCCCCACATTTCAATCGATCGGGCACGTTAGGCATGCTTTCATATAACTCTTTTTCGGGCCTCGACCACCTACGACATAGCTTCCACCTATGTAAAATTTTGCAGGTCCATCAAGCATTGCTTATAGTAAGGACACTGCCACATGTCTTCTTATCTCAATATTTTATCAAAGAATGGGGAGGATGAACCATGAATTATGATATGCTTCCACGTGGCCCTTTGACATATCTTCTTGAAATGAAGGGGTAGCGTGAACGCCAAACTGTCATACGTTGTTGCGTGATCTAACTAACTTCATTGGGAGGCTACGCTTGTTGGCATGGAGTAAGCTAGGACCACTGACATCATTTGTAGAGAATGCATCCAGCTCGTGAATAACTGGGTTTATGCTCAGGAATCTTTCTGTTACAACGATTGTGATGAATTATTGTTGCAAGCATTATGATTCATGATAGGGAATCTTTTCTATTACAAGCCTTCAAGTGATGGAAACCTTGGCTATATATACTGATCCTTTTGATCATTTAAATATTTTGAAATATCTACAGAAGAATTAGGAAGACACTAGGCCTTTTATCTTGTTAGATAATTGTTAAGACTCACAAATTGTGCCCTTGTAATTTGGCCTTTCTGTGTCCTAACTATTGGATAACATTAAACTTTGTTGTTTCTAAATAGTTAGTTTTCAACTTCAATGATTTGAATAGAATGTTGATTTAGAACTATGTATCTGACTTTTTATGTTCAGTAAATCTCTATGTAAATTATTTTATGTCATGAAATGAATTATCCAGGTCTTTTTTATTATGTTTCTTATTTCGGGACATAGCAGATTGTTGAACGAGCCCTTAGATTGCATCTACGAGATAGGTGTATCATGCCTTACATCTAAATCTTGGTGAATCACCTTAGTTAGATCCTTTTATTTTATATCTGCTTCCTTTTCCCATTCAAAACCCCAATTACAGAAGAAGCCGACTTCTTTAAAATTCGGAGGTTACTCAGTTTAGCGCAATAGATCCCCCCTTTAACTGAGTTTCCCACAAAGGGTTGTTACCTTGCAAATTTTTGGCATCAACGGTTTTTATTTTTTCTGGCACGCTTGGTGGGACCAGGAAATGTGCTTAAGCCTTAAGCAAGTATATGAGCCATCGACCTGACACAAGATCCCAAACAATAAATAACCTTGGTTTGTTGGTACCACCACTAGGAACAGTACCAGCTGGAACCCATCACGTAAACGTCTCGAATCCTCCACTAGCCATATTGCCTATCACTACCGAAACTATGTGGCTTGGGACGTCAAGAGTCCTCTTGTTGCCCTAGTAGCACCTATCATTTGGGCCCCATTTTGGTCTCTACCCTCAAATCTATTCCTAAATTTATCCGAGATGGCTCAAGAACAGCATCTGAACATCTACAAGATGTGGCAGATGTATGTTTGGTACATGGAGTTATGAACCAAAACATAGTGTTGAGGTTGCTCGTGGCTTCTTTAAGAGGAAAAGCATCAGATTGGTATTGTACTCTACTGGATAACTCTATCGGTACGTGGGATTAGCTCGGAGACCCCTTTTATGAAAGATTCTCGGATGACGGAGATATGTCTTCCTAGTATCACCAACTAGAGATCATCAAGAGAGATCCATATGAGGCCCTGACTGACTTCAACACCTGGTTCCACATGAATTGGTGAAGAATTCAAGCTACAATCTACCCGCCTCCTGACTTAGCATTTATGTTCTACCTAAACTCCATCAATGTCAACATCTCAATGATGATCCAGTCACTCGACGGAACCACTCTACCGGCTGCATATAGGATCACAATTATAAAAGAGAACAATCTAATTGACTTTGGAAAGTTTCTGCCTCGGCCCATCATGCCCATATTCCCTAAGCTACCAATTTTTGCCAAGGCGACACCACCTACCGCACCTGCTTCTCCTCCTCAATCCATGTACACATACGCGAGAATATCACAGGGCAGTGCTTCCACATCTGGTGCCCTGAAGGATGAGATGAGTGACATAAAGGAAATGTTGTGGGCTATGGCCAATGAGATAGCTATCATCAAGCACAACGAAGTTGCTCCTCCAAAGCCAACCTATCAGAACTATCAGGGTTGAAGAACCTCCTACCAACAAAACCAATTCCAAGGAGGTGCTTGCCCAAATCCTCAGGCGCAAGAAACAAATCAAATAGTATTGGTACCCACTTTGTTGCAAAATGCCAACCTAAGCTCTAACAGAGAGCTGACTATAGGGAAAAATAATTTGGTCGATGATGGAAACCCCTGGTGTTTTCCTTGCGGTAATTCACATATTCTTGAAATTGCACATGTGACAATCTACAATAGAAGGTAGTGGAGTAGCGCAGTCAAGGTGCATCATCAGACAATGGGGGGTATGCATATACCTCTCCACAAAAGGAAAATGTGGTACTCGCCACTCAAATGCAAGGGATGTCCCTTGAATAGTGAAATGATATAGCTCTCGACAATGCCTTTTTTTCATGGATGGAAGGAGAGGAAGTGGTGTTCACAATCAAAATGCCCACTTCAGAAACCCCACAAGTGCAATCTAATTACAACACTCGCTCTAAAGGGAGATTCACAGGCAAAATAATCATCTCGCAATTAGTCAGTTCACAACCTAAAAGTACTCCCGACCACGAACCTGGAACCTCCGTAGTGGTACCATAGTCCATTGTAAAGGGAGATCATAGCTACAAGAACTAAGCGAAATCATCCAAGTCTGCTACCATTCGATGTAGTGGAATAGTTTAAAAAAGCATCCACTAATGTATCCCTATGGGAAATCTTAGCCATTTCAGAGCAGAAGACATTGCTATAGAGGGCTCTCTAAGAAGATCTGATCACAAAAAAAGTGGAGCAATCGCTTAAAGAGGAGACTATTGATCAATGACCTTTGGAAACATTCCTCATGAATATTATAGAAGAAGCCTCTACTAAGGTTCAAGAGGAAGAATCCATAGTCAAAGTCGGTGAAGGCAAACAAAAACCTAAGCCGTTCTTCCTAACCCTTATCATGGGTAAGAAATTATTGCATAATTCCATGATTAACTCTGGTTCTAGCACCAAAGTCATGCCCAAGCAAATAGCTGAGGCCCTAGGATTGAGCTATGAACATTTGAAAGGGGTTATGCAATTAGATGGGAATATGGTTAATACTGTGGGGATCATTAAGGACCTTCCATTAACTCTATTTTTCTACCTGAATATCATGGTCAATCAGGATACCGTGATCATTGATATTCCTCCAATGTTCAGTTTGTGCTTGTCTAGGGAATTCACTTCTAAACTAGGAGGATACCTTTCCTTTGATTGGTCACACCTGATTATAAGGACAAAGCACGAAGCCAAAATGAAGCTAGGGTTTGAACCCTTGCATTCAGAACATGTTGTAGATGAGGCTAAGATGGGCTTTGAGCCCATTCACACTTCCATTACCAAGGAGGAAACGTATTACACCGAGCTTCTAATAGATGAGGAAATCACTAGAGATCAGACCAATCAAGAGGAAGTTCTCTTGAGTGAGTTCATTGATAAGGATCCTTTCAGCAATTATCATGCTACTGGACTAGGGACTTATGTAATTTATGATGAAGACCAAGACATTCCAAATGAAACACAAGAACCTGAAGGCACTTCAACCATAGAGCTATGGTTGCTGCACTTTGATGGTGCTAAATTCAAGGTCAACGCAAAAGCATGGATGTGCTCGACTTCCCCAAGCAACAAGAAGACAGTCGGAGCTTTCCAATTCCAATTTTCCTATTCAAACAATAAATTGGAATATGAAGGCCTCGTGTAAGGTCTAAACCTAGTGGAACCAATGGACATTAGGCACATAAAGGTGTTCAGATCTTTTGAGCTAATCATCAAACAAGTTCAGAATATTGATAGTACAAAAAATGTCTATATGAGATCCTATAGAGATAGGGTTTGGGACCTAAATAAGAGCCTTAAGGTTTTTAATATTCAATTTGTTCCTCAAGAAAAGAATGTTGATGCAAATTGCATGGCCGAAATCGAACCCCAATTCAAACTAGCGCCCAAAAAAATGCAGATTTGAGACTCTGTGCGAATGATATTCCGACTAGCAATTCCAGATGATGGTCAAAGCTAGAAAACATTTGACAATGAACACATCGCCTTGTTCAATTCGTAGTCAGAAAAGTTTTCCGACCAACTCCAATCAAGGGTCGTTGAAACCGACGACAAACAAGACATTCAACAAGGATCACATAAGCTTCTAAAAAGCTTGGTCACTCCTAAAAATCCTTTTGATTTTGACAATGTAGGAAACAAAAATAAGAAGTTTATATAAAATGGAGGCAAGTATGTGAATTTTCAAATTAGGGATGGCAGAAAGTTCAAAATCAGAAAGACCGTTCAACATCAAGGTAAATAAAGGCTCATCCACCTTTTAAAATAAAATAATGAGGGAACAATGGCCTGTTCATATGATAACCTCAGAGGATATGATCACAACATCATCCAACCTGCAATAGAGCCGATAAGGGAGGCCGAATCAGCTTGCCGCAAATAGATGTCAGTGATTCCCAAGGTTAAAGCACTGATGGCACAAAGGTCCACAAATATGTCTTAGTCACAGAATGTTTTCTTAGTCAAGCCTAACGCATGGGCGTTCAGCCTAATCTCCATACGAAAGAAGAATGGAGATGTCCACTTGTGTATCAATTTTTGCAACCTAAACCAAACATTACTAAGAAATCGTTACCCACTACCCTCCAAGGGATTAATCATGCACAATGTAGTAGGTTTAGGTGCGCATTCTCTGTTAGAAAATGCTTTGGACCAAGGCTTGGATGGTAAGGGCCTAATACTAAAATTCAATAAGCAGGTGACAAGACCTAGTCGACATGAGAAATTCGATAGCCTAAGGAAAATTTTGTACATGATAATTCAGTACAAGTTGTATAGGGCAATTAAATCCGAAAGTTGAAAAATAAAAACAATAGGGATTCCTATTGGGGGAATTCACCTTAGAATTTCCATAGAGCTCAATTGAACAAATCTAGCATGTAAATATGTAATTATTGTGACTTTTTCCCTTTGTGTTCTTTTATTTGTTCAATCAGTCTTCCTAAATCAATGACACAGAAGAGATTTACAATATGATGTAGAGAATAACACTTATGCCAAGAAAGGACAAGAAAATATGCAACAAAGAATTTTTTTTTTTAAAGCCTTATCTGCATTATACTTATATGCTTCGACAAGTACAATATCAAAATGGCTCAAAGGCCACGCTTTTGAGAAGTATATACTTATATATATTTGAAGCCTTTTTCAGCTTATATACAAAAAGAGCTAAATTTTTTTTGAAAACATGAAAGGATTGAAAAGATTCAGTTGCGAGAACAAGCAGTAGCAGAAACAACATCCAAAACCATGTCATACTCAGCAACAGTGAGATTGATGGCACCATCTAGAGAAGCAACAACAGGTGGCAGAGGGAACACCAAGTTACTGAAACCAGTGTATCAGTTGATGTCGTAGAAAGGAACCACGTTGTATATCCGGAACAGGAAGTAGCAGGCACGGGTAACCTTTTGGTGATGGACTTCTCGTGACTGGAGGCGAAAACCAATCAGAAATGACAACCACAGGACAACAGCATCTTCTTCAATGAACCTGCGAAGGTCGCTCGCAACCGGGATTCCTCTGCCAATCGCAGAATTTTCCACCATCTCCCCAAGGTTCTTTAGATACTTCTTCAGGAGTATTTTTGTCACTAGACAAATGCTAAGTGGCTTGGGGACTTGAATGTCAAGCATAAATACTACAAAATGAGAGAACAAACTAGTATTTACTCTATGCTTGTCCTCATATTCGATGCAGTTGTGACCCAGGACCCATTTCATAGCTGGGATGGCCAAAGAATGCTTATTCTTCATCATCCACTTTAGGAATCTAGTTGAAATCTTGCCCAAGAAAGCCATTTGAGGTTTATGGGAGGTCAACCTAATTGGGGTATCCATGGCCTTAGATGCTATACGAATGTCAGGAAGCAACCTATGCAAGATGTCTAAGCTTGAACTCTATGCTAATACTATGTTGACTGCAAATACCAAATGCTAAGCCAATCACATAATGCTAATTTTGCTAAAAATTGCTAAGTTAATTTCCCTATTGCCTAGACGCCTATTTATAGACGCAGCAAGGGATAAGCATGGTAATTTTCATACCATAAGAATGAGGTTAATCATGTACCAACTCTAACACTACACCAAGGCTCACTCGATACTCTCACCGAGTTGCAAATGTAGGTATGAGTTGTTGCGTACAAAATTAAGGCAAGCTAATTTATTAGCACAAGCTGATTGGCGGTATCCGGTGGTAGTCCATTCGGCCGAATGCTGAGGTGTCATGCTGTAGGTCTTCCTCAAACTCCAAGAGAGTATGTGTATCTATTTGATGCTTATCACATACTTTGGCATAATCATTCCGTTCAGGGTATTAATTACCAAGGCACACGACGCCTAGCCTGCTTTCAAATCGTCGACTCGATTTCCAAGGAAAATTGTTCCACAGATTGCAAGTACCTGGTGTCATTATGAATCCTTGTCATTTCAAAATGGCAAGTAGTTCACTTCGCACAAGCCAAAAGGCTGGCAGTACATGTCAAAATTAATGCAAAAAAAGCAACCGTCATCTACCACTCGAAGGAGGATATAAAAGCTAAGTATTGCATATCGTTATTTTAAAGAAAAGAAGGCTTTTTAAATATAAGAAATGTGTAGAGAATTTTCAAAGTGCATAATTTCTAAGAGATGCGTAGAAAATCTTAGAAGTTCGAGGAAAAATGGAATTCGATGCCCCTGAAGTACCCCAGATTCCATAGATGAATGAGCCAAGCGAAACATCTGAAAGCTTGGCCGATGAGATACTCACAACACCTATGGTCAACATTTTGAGGAGAAGTAATCCTATGCTATGCTTGGGATCCCAGATAAGCCGGAGTGGTTTCACACGTGGACAACCAAGAAGGGTCTACTCAAAGATGAAAATTTGGTAAAGGAAGAGTGGGATAACATCTATGACCCCGTCCTCAAGACCAACCCTAAGGACCTGAGGGAAGTTGCTTTTTCCAGAATGAAGAAAGCCTTCGAAAATCAACTACCATATAAGCAATGGCTTTGTGAACTCCCATAATATATGGTCCCCTATGTGCACCACTTTCTAGAAACAGTTCACAAAAGTATTCAGTGTTTCAATTCAACGACTGATGCCATTAAGGGAAGAAGGTTGAGGTTCATTCTAACTACAGAGGCTCTCAGGGACATGTTGTGTGTTCCCGAGAATAGCACCTGAGCACTTCCAATGGAGCCCTTCAAACTAGAAAAAGGGTTTAGAATTATGGAAGGGTAGAAGGAACGCCCTTGACTTATATAATGCAGAGATTGGAAGGCCACAGTATTACAAGCAGCCGTACAAATCTGATTCATTGTGTTGACTTCATCCATGAGGAATTAAAAGATGTCTTCTCCATGATGGCTTTTGTGTTCGACTTGGATGATGAAATGATCATGTCTGAATCTCAATTGGGCCTCGGTTTTCAATTAAGAAGGTAGAAAGAACCTTTCTGGTATGATTTCACAGAAATGATTATCAAAGATATGCAGAAGAAGATTGGTAAATTTGAAACTATTGGTAGGATCAAATACCCCTCTATTCTAGCCTATATATTGTTTCTTAATCAAAATCTTGATTTCTTTAGGGAAAAAATAGATTTTTCAATATTTGATAAGAATCATCAGAAGCCAGTTTCGGTATGGACTCCCATCCTCGCTTCTACCTACAATTATTATGCATCTTTTGAGAAATTCCTGATTTTGATTTTACGCGATTTGGGTGAGGATAATGACTACTATCGCATGTCGGGCGATCAAATCGGCTAGATGCAATCCATGTTCCCTAAGTGTGTTCTTGAAGGAAGAATTCACATATGTTCATGTGTGTGGATTTTGTGAAGATTCAATCCAACTCCCCGCATCCCCCACCGATTGAGTATTATCCCTTGAAGTGTTCCAACAAATGGCTATTATGGAGTGGAACTTTTGCTCTGACCCAAAGAAAAAGAAAAGAGGATTTTTTCAATGCCCTATGAGCTATAGAATAGTAGTCATGGTGAAGAAGAAATTGACAAAGCTGGAACACCTCAGGCTGGTTTTAATTTGTGACAGGTAGGACTACAACCCCGAGAATGATTTGGGTGACACATTTATTAAGGTAAAACATAGCCGGCCTTGGCCTTACTGGGAAGCACGAAAAAATCCTATGGATGACACTAGCAGATTCTGGGTGGACTTAGCGCTCATGCCAAGGGATAATCAAAGGCCATCATGGCTTGGTTTCTATCTACCTAAGGTGGAAGGTAGATAAAAATTTCCGCATACCCACTACCCTCTGAAATAGCTTGACGAGGGAACAAGGCTGGAAGCCTGAAAATAGTAATGATTTCTAGATTTACCACCAGGAGATCAAGAACATCGTCGCCCCTTTCCAACATTCATTGGTTTTTGACACCAATGATCAATTTGATACCCTCTAGAATGGGGAACATCCAGATTCGAACGCAATTGATGCGAAGGAGCCGGACCTTGAGGATTCCCTACCACGCTCTAACAAGGGGAAGCAAAAGAAGAATACAACAATGCAACCTAGCACAACTATTAAGAGTGTGCAGAGGAATATTTCATGATCAGAGTCCTCACAATCTTGAGCGAGGGGTGCTAGAACGCCTAGAGGAACACAACAATCGACAAAAGTAGTGGATTTGGAGAACCCTCCACCAAGAAAAAGTCAACACACCGATACCGCTTCAGGAGGTGATTCACAAGAGGTTGCGGTTGGCCAAGCATCGAAGGTGGAATCATTCGATCAAGTATCTTTATCTCCCTCTCTTCTTGGCTCATAGTCTCTTTTTTCTTCTACAATCCCTATGGTACCCATCACTCTGAATGTGAGCCTATCTTTCTTTGTCCCTTCTACAATAGTTGTGGAAGGTTTCTTCCAGTTTTCTCATATTGGACAGATGGCTTTCACTTCCCCTTGAGTTTCCCTACCTCTGGTCGGAGTCCCATCGGCTGCCCCATCTTCCTCCTCATCCATGCCGATGGCTACCACCCCCTTGTTGTTCGGAGTGTCTGCCCCTTTTGCCCCTTCTGAGTTTGTTCTGACCCAACCTTTGTAGAAGTCGGATCCTATCGCATCTCCATTGCCACCATCATTCCCCACGAGTCCCTCCATGCCTTCATCACCTAGGATTTGGAATATTCCTCCCTTCTCTCCACTCACAGTTGCCCTTCCAAAGAATAAAACATATGAGGTCACCTACCTCTCATTCCCTTTTGTTGTCCCTCTCGGTGCACCCCTTGTAGGAGAACGCATCAGATCATCGACTCAATTCTTGTCCCTAAGCAATACAACGAAGCAATCTCGAGCTCTCCAACTCCAGAAGCAAAAAGAAAAGGATTCTAGGAAGCCAATGGAGCCCAAAGTCTAGACAATTTATAATGAGGCTCAACAATCATTGAATTTTGCAACCATGCACCCCAATGTTACCAACTACAAGGAGAAATGCAACCTGATGACTGTGACATCCATGCCATCAGACTGGACTTGTGTGTTGCCTAACCATAGGATAAAATTGATCTAATGGAGGAGACGCAATGGGTGGTGACCACTGACTTTCTCAAGTTTGGTCACAAATTGAAGAAGGTGGAGGATGAGCTCAATGCCATGAAGGGAAGAATTGAGGTTCTATTGGAAATGGAAAAGGCACAAGAGGCCGAAAGGGCACGCTTCGCACAAAATGCATAGGTAGAGGAGGCTAGCCTACAAATAGAACTCTAGAGATTCCAATCTCAGGAGTCGAACCAAATGGCTGAGCTACGGTGAAAGAACGACGAATTATCATAAAGGTTGGCCTAGTCAGAAGGAGAGGTTCAACAAACAAACAAAGAATTGTAGCAACTACGTGCTCAGTTAGAGCAAGCACTATAAGAAAATGAGGCAAATCAAGCGATCGCACAGGCTCAGTTTCAAGAAGACCTCCAGAAGATCAGGCTTTCCCTAGAGGAAGAGTCTGCAACCCAAAACCAGGGTGAGGAAAGTTGGTTAGCCGCATAGAGAGACCTACAGGAGAAACTCTTCTCTATCGCAGAACAAATTACAAGGCTAACTTAGGAGATCGGGATGAGGGATGCATATATTAATCTCTTGAAGAAGATCATTCAAACTCCTGCCCCATAGTTAGACCTCTGCTTGATATCCCAGAAAATATACGCTTCCTACTGGGAGAGAGTCAAGGAATTATGTCCGACTCTCCAGCCCACACTTCAGTTCATGGTTGAGGAAATGGATTTATGGAGGGAGGTTCATGGAAAAATGGAACAGTTCCCATAATTCATAGGGGAAAGGGTTTCTGAAGCAGAGAAGCTACTAGCCAAGTTATACAATATTTTAAGCAAGGATCTAGTACGAGAAGGGGTTGAAAATCGAAGGCCAGCTACTAGAATCACAAGGGAGTTCATCTGCTACCATGAGGCCACCCTTCATGCTCAGCGATGCTTGGTCACATTGGGGTGAATGATGGATAGCATACAGGAAAGGTTTTCTCAACTGACCCAGATGGGTTTACCCTTGCCTTTCTTTTTTGATGAATCGATGGCTACCACAGAGCAAATTGTAGCCAAAATTGAGGAGAGGAAGCAATATTTATCAGTTTTTTAGAGCTTCATCCAACCTCCTACAACTGAGGACATCTAGGCTATAACTCATCAGATTGCATGACTACTTTTTCATCTTGAGGTCAGATCTGGAATTTATGTGACATATCCTTTTAAATAAGTGATCGATCTGCATGAGGCACACGAGTTCCTGCACACCATATCAACACCTTTCAAGGCTGACTGTCTTCCCTTGCAGATCACCCTTTCTAAGCTCTGACTCCAATGCCCAGTGAATAAAGCCATGGTCACAAAAGCTGATATTTTTGGGTTCATCGTTCTACAAGTGAAATGTCCCTAGTAGTTACCAAAAGCTGTGGATATTTAATATACCCCCATGCTCTCTTCGGGTTGTTTTAATATTTTGTTCAACTTTTGACTATGCCCAATGTTTTTAAAGGCCTCCATGCCAGTTTTTCGGCGATCTCAGCTCACTTCTGCCACATTTCACCTAATCGCTCACCAAAAGGGAGCTTTCCTTCCCTTCTATGTTGAGCCCAATTCTTCCCCCACATGTCAATCGATCGGGTATGTTAGGCATGCTTTCATATAACTCTCTTTCGGGCCTTGACCACCTACGACGTATCCTCCACCCATGAAAACTTTGGTGGGCCCATCAAGTGGTGCTAATAGTAAGGACGCTGCCGCATGTCTTCTTATCATAGGATTTTATCAAAGAACGGGGAGGATGAACCATGAATTATGGTATGCTTCCACATGGCCCTTCGACAGATCTTCCTAAAATGAAGGGGTAGCACGAATTCCAAACTGCCATATGCTGCCATGTGCTCTAACTGCCTTCGCTAGGCGGCTATGCTTGTTGGCATGGGCTAAGCCAATACCACTGACATAATTTATAGAGAATGTATCTGGCTCACGAATGACTGGGTTCATGCTTAGGAATCTTTCTGTTACAACGGCTATGATGAATCATTGTTGCAAGAATTATGATTCATGATGGGGAATCTTTTATGCTACAAGACTTCAAGTGGTGGAAACCTTGGCTATATATACTAATCCTTTTGATCATTTGAAGAGTTTGAAATATCTACAGAAGAATTAGGAAGACACCAGGCCTTTTGTCTTGTTAGATAATTGTAAGGAATCACAGACCGTGCCCTTGTAATTTGGCCTTTTTATTTCTTAACTATTGGATAACATTCTACTGTGTTGTGTCTGAATAGTTCGTTTGCAACTTCAATGATTTGAATAGAATGTTGATTTAGAACCACGTCTTTGACTCTTTCTATTTAGTAAATCTCTATGCAAATTATTTTATGTCATGAAATGAATTATCCAGGTCTTTCTTTTTTATGTTTGTTATTTTGGGACATAACAGATTGTTGAACGGGCCCTTAGATCGCATCTATGAGATAGGTATATCGTGCCTTATATCTAAATCTTGGCGAATTGCCTTAGTTAGATCCTTTTATTTTATATCTGCTTCCTTTTCCCATTCAAAACCCCAGTTACAGAAGAAGTCGGCTTCTTTAAAATTTGAACGTTACTCAGTTTAGTGCAATAGGTCCCCCCTTTAACCAAGTTTCCCACAAAGGGTTGTTACCTAGTCAATTTTTGGCATCAACACATCTCAATCCTAGAATTGTTAAAATTGTCACCCGTACATAGGGAAGTTTTGCAAAAAGCATTGAAAATGTCAATCCCTAATGACCTCGATCCTAGTTAGTTCCAAGCCATGGTTGGAAAAATCACTGCAAGTAACCACTTAGTCTTTTCAAAAAAATACTTACCACAAAGAACATTCCACAATCAAGCTCTATACATAGAGGTTGGTGTTCATAAAACCATGGTCAAAAGAGTGTTGATAGATAATGGTGCAGGTTTAAACATTTGTACCTTAAACTTCATAAAATAGTTGGGGTATTTTGATGATGTGATTGAAAAAGGCAAGAGTATAACCATAAGGGCCTATGATGACTTAAAGAGAAATTCTGAAGGAACAGTCAGGTTGTCAGTGCAGATAGGACCAACACTAATAGAAACTACTTGTCAAGTATTGTATCTTGAGTTACCATACAACCTACTCCTAGGACACCCTTGGATCTATGCATTACAAGCAGTCCCTTCCACTTTCCATCAATGCCTAAATTTTCCACATGAAGGAAAGGAAGTAACACTATATGCTAATCCTGAACCTTTCCATTTTTGTGCTAAGTTGGAGGAAAAATATAATAAAGTCTAATGTGTGCCTAGCAATGATACAGCCTTCCATTCTGTTTCTTATGTTGGCCCTTCCATGCCTCCATCAACCTCCACCAAAAAACATCAACTGAACAACCGAAAGCATAAGCCAAGATCCAAGTACTTAACAAAGGCAATGGGCACTATCATCTTAACCAAGAATTTTGCATCGACATTCTTCCACCAATATCTAGAGTATATGGAGGTCCAAAAGAGATCAAGATAGTACAAATGATATTCAAACCCACTATTTTACTAGATGGGGAGACATGAAAGATGAAGAAATATTTGAGGAGGACCTTTCATCCATGATCTACAAGGAGGATAAAAAAGAACCACAACCCATTTTGATTGATACTAACACTAAAGGGTATCAATTAGTCAAACAAATGGGATACAATGGAATGGGTGGCTTAGGGATACACAAACAAGAATGATCGTAGCCTATCATAGTGGAACAGAGACAGAAGAATATGAGGCTAGGTTATAAACCAAAAGACGTGGTCATTCCAAAAACTATTCGAACCTCTTGGAAGAAACGAGAAATTTGGCTAGCATTAAGGCATTGTATATCTACCATGTCATGGACAATGAATTACCCATTAAAAATTTATTTGTCAACTTTAGAATTGATAGGTTCCCTCTCTAGTACATGGAAACCATTCCCAACATCTATTACCATTTTGAAACAGACTCTAACGAATACGAATGGGATTCTCCTTCCTTCATCACAGGATATGATTCCCCTGACTCTCATAATGATGACCTAGATACCTAGTGGGGAAAAGACACCAGAGACATATTAACCCTTTCACCTAATTTTGTAAGCTTTATACACCAAGATGATAGTCTCCCACTCTGTTACCCACAAGTCATAGATTGGGATCAACAACAACATGCACCTTTTTTAGATCAATTCCAGAATGATGAGGCCATCACAAAGTTCATGGGACTTTGAATAGACATACCAGCATGAGATCACAAAGAAGGGTTCGTCATGGAACTATAACAAGAGGCATACTTCGATGGAGAGATTGAATCTTCCAGTCACAAAAATGAAAGAAAAAACATAACGATGTGATCCCCTAGAGAAAACCACACTGTGGCTCTATCGGATCTAGAAAAGAGAAAAATAAACGACGCATCCAAAGGTGAAAACCTTCTAGAGGCACCCGAGGATGGAGGATTCAATCTCTCCATATCAGAATATCAAGAAAGATCAATACTTTTGGTAGAAGAAACAAATGTTGGAATCAAGCAACACTGAGAGGGGGGGTGAATCAGTTTTCTGCAATTTCTAACTTTATTGATATGATCCTTCAAGAATTTAAAACATTCATTCAAAATAAATATGCATGAACATAAAATAAAAAACACAACACCATAACACAATATTTTTTATGTGGAAACCCTGTTAGGGAAAAAACAACAGTGGATGGCCAATCCACATTATGATCTGAGTATACTCAATTGATTTTACAATATGGGGAATGCACTTGCATTCAGTAACACTGCCTAGAGCTCACTACTCAAAGAAGAATCACTGTTTTACAAAGAAAATATTTAGATTAAAACCATCTGAGAAATTGAATTGATAAAATAGCATCTACATATGCTTGATTACAGTTCCGGTTAGGCTCAACAATCGGTCTTTTGTCCTTCAAACTGATTATGCACTTATGCTTTGTTCTACTCAAACTCTCAACACAAATCCTTTATGCACAAGTGAAATTGTGCATTATCGATTTTCTTCTCTACTCTAATTCACAACATGCATCAACACATCTTTTTCATATATCAAATTGATATGAACAATCTCTTATATATATCCACAACTAAGAATTTAATCGCAATATGTCGGCTTCAATAGAACACAAAAAGTATTTACAACTATCGACTCAAATCATGAGTAATCCTTAATGCGCACCAACCAAATTCAGCTATAGAATAGAAATGATCAACATCAGCATGTATGAACACAAAAATACTTAAACAATTATTCCCCAAACATCGACGACGTGTTACATTCATGAAGTCAACTTTTGTACTGATAAAGTAGAGAATTTTCCAATCAGATCTTCTAACTCGCACATGGATCAATACGAGGCATTGAGATTCATGGATAACATAAATCATACATTGATCAACCTTCCCTAAGATACGCAACACAAAATTTTAACATAAAAATCTTCATGTGAATCGATGAACACAAAACTATCGGATGCTCCGTTCTTCCTTAACTGTTTGTAATCTAACTGCCGGTATGATCAAATGATGATGCACATATCCAATCACCAACTAGGGTTGCCATAAATTGCAACACCAAATTATATTTTTAGTGTATCTTACAACCAATCTCCCCCTTTGGAATTGATGGCAACACTTAGTGAAAAATGACTAAGTTTCTGATCAGTACCAACATCAATTATTCTACCATTCTTCAAAATTTCAAAAAAATAAAACCCTCCCCCTAAGATGATTACACATTTTTCACTCTACTACTCTCCCCCTTTTACATCAATGGAAAAGGAAAGAATCCACATATCAAAAATTAAACAAAACTGTTATGAACAAATTGCTTATGTACAAGCAGGCTTCTTCAACTTACATAAACTTGAAAATATCTACAAAATCATTCTTCAACATAGTCAAATTTGTGTCCCAAACCCTTTTAAGACTCTCCAAAATTGTTATGTGACCACACACCAAGTAGGATTGTGTCTTTTTAGACTCAAGGTTCACTGGATCACCAACTGCCTTAGCATCTTCAACTTCTTTTAATGCACTTGACATTATTTCTATCTTCGGACCAATTAGGCCTCTAAGTTCACATGTTATTTCCACAATTATGTCATTATCATGCTTCAAGCTCCTTATCTTGTCAAGATGAGATATCACCTCACCTTCTTTCTTTCCAACACCACCAACTAAAGGATCAAAAGCTTCAGAAATAGTAGCTAACTTTTTCTCAAGATTCTTAACCTTCTTCTCATTGACCTCAGTAAATTTTTTCAAAGACAAACATGACTTATAAGTCTTTCCACCTTCAGATAAAGCATTTTGAATATTCTTCACACAGGTGGCTAACAAATTTTTATCATTTTTTATCATTCCTTGCAACCTATTTAACCTTTTGGCATCAAATTCCTTTTGAACTTTAACCACGGGTGACTTCTCAAGTGACTTGAAATGAGTACTTATAGAGTTGATGAGATTATTTAGTTCATCAAAGGAGGAACCGACCAGATCTCTAACATGAGTAGGCATTATTTCCTCCAGAACTCCAAATGCAAGATTTAAGAGTTCACTATCCTCAATGTGAGACTTCAATAGTTCTTCTCTAGATTTTGCCTGGGCAAATAATTCTACCTTCATTTTCTGAATTGGAGACCAAGTGGATAGGTTGATAGGACCTTCAACCAATTCAGGATCAAATTCTTCCTTTTGTTCTACCAAAAATTTCTTCACTGCCTCTGTAGTGTCTCTTGCTTCCACTGGAATTTCCTTCACATCAACTTTCATTTATTCAATCATGGTTTCCTCACCTATAGGTTCTTGCTTATATTTAGGAATCTCAACTTTCTCAACCAATACAATTTAAGGAACTTCAATCTCCATAGGTATTTCTATATTATTGACATCAAGAGGAATCTGAGTATCCTCAGCTGTATCTTGTTTTTCTTCTTCTTCTCCCGGACCAGATGAGACTCTTGTTATCTTATTCTTCTTCCTCTTAATGGATCCCTTGGACTGAGTTTTCATAGGGATTGGCCTCGCTGTAGGGGCAGATAGGGATGAAAAGCTCCTTGTTGAACTAGTTCAGGAAGATGGTGTTTTCGGACTAGCAGATTCAGTTTTTGCTGGCTCTTTATCTACTTTAGCTTCTTCTCTTTTCGTTCTAGCTTATTTTAATTTTTCTATTGATATGCCCATTCTTTCTGCTAATATTTCCACCTCTTTTCTTACTTTTTTGACTATCATAGGTTTTTTGAGTTCATTATGCACTTGCATATCTTTTTCTGCATAAGTATTGAATCTCTCTTTTGATGGATCTAGAGGCTTGCTCAGTAAATGTTGTGCATACATTTCCAAAATGTGCTCTTCAACTTCATAACCCATTGGCATGATCTAGACTATTCTGGGATCAACGGCTTTCATCATGCATTAATCAATATCTACCATAAAACAAATAGTATCCTTATACTTCTCCACAATAGAGGTAGGAATTATTTCTTTGGAATGCATCATATTCTAAAAAATCTTGAAGTATCCCCAGATTGCAATTCTTGTGGCTTGACTATTTCTAATTCCATACAACATCTCTCTAATCTGAATAGTTATAGGTTGACCACCTTGCCAATGTAATTTTCCAACACCTGGAACTTCTTTCATGAAATAGATTAATAAACATAACAACAAGCTACCATACTTAAAGGAATTTTTCTTGTCCTTTTTTATCTTACCAAGATTTTCCATCAGCTGACTCCTGATCAATTCACAAAGATCATAGTTTGCATTCTCCTTTACCATTTAATAAGCTGCATAAATGGCTATGTCGGACATAGAATTATCCCGACTTGAGTGATATATATTGTAACCAATGATCATCAATGAAAATTTCACATCCATTTCAATGATATCTTCGATTGCCATGGCTCTTTGATCATACTTTGATCATGTTGCATCGGTCTCCGTTTGATTCTTTCTGGACTTCAAAATCGATAATCCACCAAAAGAATTGAAACCTGTAATGGCACTTATAGCCTCCTTCATAATCTTGAAGGCTATACTTAACCACATGAATTATTTATGAACTCGACTCAAGATGTCTCAAACCCATTCACTCTCTTCAAACATGGGGAATTTAACAATCTGAGTAAATTTCTTCTCTTCTAGGGTTTGAAATTCCAACTTGACACAAAAATATTCTCCTATAATGTGATTGTTATACAAATTCAATAGCTGTGAGCTTCCTAGCTCTTCAATGTTTGCGTGAATATATTCCCTAATATCTTCAGTGTGTAAGACGTCGTACGAAACAGATGAAAAAGAACCTAATGGGTTGGTCTCGATAGACTTGAAGGGATTCCATTTGAATTTGGGATGGGATATGTCCTTAACTTCAACTACCAATGGAGTAGCCATTTTCAACAATTCACCAATTCACAAATTCACATGTTTTTCCAATAAACACCTTTACGTCGGATCGTAGTTTAATTTCTAAAAGCTTCTCCACCCTTGAATTTCACCTCAATTCGCCAAGCTTTGCCTCAGAGTTCTTCAAAATTATTTTCTTCAAAATGCTAAGTGACAAATGAAGGATAGAAATGACCTTTTATCACTCGCACACTTAACTCTTTTTGTCGCAATAAATTATTTTACCCTAACTCATCTGGTTACACTTTTTCCATGTGTTGTGATAGATAATTCTTCGAGGGATCTCGAATACTGCATAATACTCTCCAATAGGTTCAACAATATCTATAGAGAATCTATGCACTTACTGTACTTGTCCACATTCTGGTGTCAATTACTGATAGGGGGTTAGGAGATTTTCTTGACAGCTCCCCTAGGCCAAAATCCTAAAACTAATTCTCAGAGGAATTACCAGAAGAAGATTCTAGTGCTGGTGCATTTTCTTCATCAGAGGGATTTTTCTTCACCCATTTCTTCTACATTTTCTTCCTGATCACATTTGTAGTGACTTTTCCTTTTCCCTTGACATCCTTTTGCATGTTTCTCCTTTGATTTACTAGACCTTTCTTGTTCCAACAGAATCTAGCAATGTGACCAAATTTGTTGCAGTTATATAGTAAACAACATTTTTTTGTCCAGATCAATTGTTCCACTGATTTTCTTTTGATCTGCATTGGTTAGTAGTATGGCCAAATCTATTGCATGTATAACATCTAACATCTCTATGAAATTTGTTCATCAGATTTTTGCATTCATTTGACTTGTGACAAAACTTATTGCAATTAAAGCACTGACCTAAGAATGATGGACCACTTGGATTCATCATGTTTCTACAATGAGAGGCCATATGACCAAATTTATTGCAAGTAAAACATTAGCCATTGAATCTTTGACCATTACGTTGTCTTACCATATTTCTTCCAACTTTATTTATTTGATTTTCTTGCCTAGGTCTCCTTTGTCCAGATCTGAAACTTTCTCCTTCTTCATAACCAAGACCTCGCTTGTTACCATTTGTCCTCTAAGTGTTAATCAGTTCATCAAGCTTGGCTAAGCTAAATTTGAACTTTTCTTTGTTCTCATTTCCAGTAGCAAGTTCATCTCTGAGTTCATCAATCTTTTTTCAAGTACTTCCTCATTATTTTTAGATTGTACCAATTCACTGTCCAAGCGGCTACATACTTCAGATTTTTCTTTCAGACTGTGCAAGCTTCTCTTCATTCTTCTTTTTGTCTTCAATCTCCTTGGTCATCCTTGTCATGATAGATTCAATTTCTTTCTTTAGGACTATATTATATTTGGTAATCTTTTCACATTCTTCTATCTTTTCCTTCAGGGCTTGACTGAGTTTCTCATCTTCAATGCTTTTACTATCATTCTACTTGATTTGATCATAAAGTTCCTTTATCTCTCCCTGGACTTATTGATTTTATCATTCAATGACTCAATGAATTTCTCAACATCCATGAGGTTTTCTTGTAGTTTCTGAACTTCAGATTTCGACTGATCAAGATAATCTAGGGCCACCATAAGTTTTTGTTGAAGACTACTTGAATCCATTGAAACACTTTCCAAGGTCTCCCCAAGTTGTTAGAATTCTTCTTCTGAGGAACTAGCTCTAATACCAATTGTTGGAATCAAGCAACACTAAGAGGGGGGTGAATCAATGTTCTACAATTTCAAACTTTATTGATCTAACCCTTTAAGCATTTAAAAAATTAATTCAAAAGAAATATGCATGAACATAAAACAAACAACCATAACACATGAATTTTTACGTGGAAACCCTATTAGGGGAAAAACCATGGTGGATGGCCAATCCACAATATAATCTAAGTATAACCAAATGAAGTTTACAATATGGGGAATGCAATTGCATTCAGGTGCACTTCCTAGAGCTCACTTCTCAAAGAAGACTCACTATCTTACAAAGAAAATATTCATATTAAAACCATATGATAAATTGAACTGAGAAAATAGCATCTACATATGCTTAATTATAGTTTCGGTTAGGCTCAACAATTGATCTTCTATCCTTCAGACTCATTATGCACTTCTACTTTTTTCTGCTCAGACTCGCAACACAAATCCTTTATGCACAAGTGAAATTGTGTATTATCTCTTCTCTTCCCTACTCTGATTCATAACATGCATCAACACATCTTCTTCATATATCAAATTGATATGAACGATCTCATATATATATTCATGACTAAGAATTTAATTGCAATATGTCGGCTTCAATAGAACACAAAAAGTATTTACAATTGTCAGCTCAAATCATGAGTAATCCTTAATGTGCACCAACCAAAGTTGGCTATAGCATAAAAATGATCAACATCAGCATGTACGAGCACAAAAATACTTAAACAATTATTTCCAAAACATCTGCAACATGTTACATTCACAAAGTCATCTTATGTAATGATAAAGCAGAATTAGCCAACCAGATCTTCTAACTCACACATAGATCAATACGAGGCACTAAGATTCATGGATAACACAAAGCATACATCAATCAACCTTCCCTAAGATACATAGCACAAAATATTAACATAAAATATTCATGTGAATCGATGAACACAAAACTATTGGATGCTCTCTTCTTCCTTAACTTTTTGCAATTTGACTGTCGGTATGATCAAATGATGATGCACGAATCTAATCACTGACTAGGGTTTCCATCAATGACAACACCAAATGATATTCAGAGTATCTCTTTCCAACAACAAAATCCATAAATGTTGGTACAACAGAGGACCCAAAGATAACATACTATGCAACATCACTTGATCCTGAGGAGAAAGAAAATTTATAACATTCATCAATGAGAGAAAGGTAAACTTCACCTGGACCTATGCTGACATGCCTAGACTAGATCCAAAATTATTGGTGCATCATCTAGCTATCATCCCTAGAGTAAAGCCTATCAAGAAGAAAATCAGAAAGATGCATCCCCAAATAGCATTACTAGTAAAGGTAGAACTAAAGAAGTTACTAGATGTGGGTTTCATAAGACCCATCTACTATCCACAATGGATATCAAATCTAGTACTAGTTTCTAAACCTACTAGGGGAATAAGGATATGTATAGACTTAGAGACTTAAACAAGGCTTGTCCAAAAGATGACTTTCCATTACCAAGCATTGACATGATAGTAGATCTAACAGCAGGGCATGAGATGCTTTCCTTGATGGATGGTTTCTTGGGATACAACCAAATAAAGATCTCTCCACATGACTAACACAAAATAACATTCACTTGTGCTTGGGGAAAGTTTTGTTGGAATGTGATGCCTTTCAGGCTGAAGAATGCAGGAGCAACCTATCAAAGAGAGATGACGACTATATTCCATGACATACTACACACAATCATGGAGAACTATGTGGACGATGTCCTAGCAAAGTCAATCAAAAGGGCAGATCACTTGAAAAACCTAGTAAGGGTATTTGATCAATTGTAATAGTATAATCTGAGACTCAACCCTAAGAAATGTGTGTTCAGAGTAACCTCTGGAAAGATATTAGGGTACATAGTGTCAATAAGAGGCATAGAAGTGGATCATACCAAGGTAAAAGCTATAATGGAGATGCCTCCACCAAAAACACTCAAATAGTTGAGGAGCCTACAAGAGAAGCTACAATCGATCAAACGATTTATTACACAACTGGCAGACAAATGTCACTCTTTTTCTCATTTCCTACACAAGGACATCACCTTAAAATGGGACGGGAGATGTGACCAAGCATTCCAAAAAGTCAAGGATTATCTACTTACTCCTCCTATACTCATGCCACCAATTCCAGAAAAAGAGATGATACTTTATGTGTCTACCACACAAGTAGCATTGGGAGCTCTCCTGACACAACTAGGTGATAACAATAAAGAAAGGGCAGTATACTATATCAAAAAAACATTGGTGGGCTATGAATTGAACTATTCACCCATTGAAAGAGCTTGTCTCTCAATCAAATTTTCAACACAAAAGCTGAGACATTACATCCTAAATAAAAAATAGAAACTAATATCAAAGGTGGACCCACTCAAGTATTTACTATAAAAAGTAGCCTTAATAGGTTGAATAGCCAAATGGGTGATGATCCTGAGATAATTTGATTAGAGTACATAGATAGGACTGTTATAAAGGGATAAGTCATAATAGATCAACTGGTCAAAGCACCCATAGATGATCATAAACCTCTCACAGTGTATTTTCCAGATGAAAGTGTCTTAATGACATAATAGACAGGCTAGTGGACTCTATACTTTGACGGGTCCCACAGCGAAAATGGTTCAGGAGAAGGTATTTTATTTCTCACACCACAAGGAGATAGTATACACAAGGCCTATAGGATTTCATTCCCCTATAAAAACAACATATCATGATATGAAGCTCTTCTCACGGGACTAAAAATGGTGATCGAATGGAGAATAAAAGAGCTACATGACTTTGGATACTCCTAGCTAATAATCAGATAGGTGAATGATGAGTACCAAATAAAAGATGACAAATTACTACCATACAAAAGAATGATGGATAGCTTCAAGGAGTACATTGTCAAAATAACCTTTAAAAAGGTTCCTCGGATTAATAACAGAGCTGATGCAATGGCCACCATAGGATCACTGCTTGATATTCCTTAGAACATGCCTAAATATGAATTCCTCATGGAACAACCACTAGTGCTAGCATTCAACATCCCAGAATAAGAAATGGTATGTGTTTTTGTTGGTCCTAACTCCCCATGGTACCAAGATACTTTTGACTATATCCAAACTGGTATCATACCACCTAACTTAACGACTACTTAGAAGAAAACCTTCACCTATAGAACCTCCTGCTTTATGATCTTAGGAGAAACCCTATACCATCGTAGCCTATATGGTATGTTACTCTGGTGCCTTAATGCAGAAGAAGTACAAATAGCCTTACAAGAGGTTCATGAAAGTATTTGCAGATCCCACTCTAGCGGACCTAACTTAGTCCAAAAGCTATTCAGAGTGGGATAAAATTGGCCTTCCATGGAGCAAGATTTCATTCAACATTCTAGAAGGTGTTGATAATGTTAGCAACACAGTGATCTAATTCATGCACTAGCATAAGAGTTGAGACCCATCACAACACCATGGCCTTTTTTGTAATGGGGATTAAACTTGGTAGGTAAGATATCACTAGCTTCATCCAACAAGCATAAATTCATTATCACCACAACAAAATACTTCACAAAATGGATAGAGGAAATTCCATTGACCTATATCACTGGCAAACAGATATCAAAATTCATTTTGAATTATCTCATTTTTAGGTATGGAATCCCATAAACAATTGTAACAGACAATGGTACCCATTCAAAAATATGTATGTCTAAGAACTTTGTTCCAAATTCTCTATCCAACATAGGTTTTCTACACCCTACTATCCTCAAGGAAATGGTCAGGCAAAGGTATCCAATAAAACAATCCTGAAAATATTAGAAAATATTGTCAATGATGTTGGCTGTGATTGGCATTTGTAGCCAAGTCAAACCTTATGGGCTTATAGAACCAGCATTTGCACACCTATTGGGGCCACACCTTTTTCCTTGGTCTATGGATTAGAAGCAGTGTTACCTATCAAAGTTGAAATCTCCTCTTTGCAATTTTCACTAAAAGGCATGGTCAACAATGAAGAATATAGGGTATCCAGATTGAATGAATTAGAGCTCCTAGAAGAAAGGCGTTTGAGCATGTTAAACCATCTACAATTTTATCAGAATCGGCTCAAACAAAGCTATGACAAGAGAATCAAAGATAGAAACTTTCAAGTTGGTGACTTGGTCCTCAAGGAGAATCAGAAGATACAATTGAATCAAGATGGCAAGGGTAAATTTGAACCTAACTGGTTAGGTCCATTCATCATAACAAGTTATGGCTCTGGGGAATATCGGTTAGTTACTCTCGAAGCAAAACCTCTAGCCGAACTACTGAACAATAACCACCTCAAAAAAATTCTCTACCTAAAACATGTCATAATACCCTAGGTAAAATGGTAAAAATCCAAAAAAAAGGGGAAAAAAATACAAAAAAATAAAAAAGCAAGAAAAATGGTAAAGAGAAATAGATTGTTCTTTGAGTGAAAACCACTTTGTGGCACTCCTAGAATAGGTACCATAGTGAAAACCTGGTAAACAAGCGCTATGTATGAATAAAACATACATTATTATCTATCAACACTTTTTCACATCATCCAACCATCCATTTCATGAATCATGTGTCCAACCATGGCTTGTCACTAATTTGGGTAAGTCATTTTATTGGGGGAAACTTCCTGAAGCTAGTCATGAATTTGATCTGGTAGAATTCAATCAGGTTCATAAAATAGTAAAAAGTCAAAAACATTAGAAAACAACAAAAAGTCAAAAACACTAGAAAACAACAAAAATAAAAAACATGTGGAAAACATCAAAACAACACAACATCGTTGGGTTATTCCTTCACTCACATAGTATAAGATATCAAAATTTGCTTGAACCTCATGGCTAGTTCAAATGAATTTCCCACAACATATCCTTTGGACACAGAAATAAGATATCAATCCATGCAATCAATGTTGTTTACCCAAAAACAATTCATACTTTGAGTCAAACGGTCGAGCTACGTGGTATCTGCATGTACAACATAGGCAAGGATTTTTAGCCCCTGAGATCCTAGGTCAGTCCCCTTAGGTTTCCCACATGCTTTATTTCATCTTACTCAAATAATACAAAATACACACAAATTCAAAATATACAAAATCCATAAACATTCACAAAATAGAAAAGGTCAAACCAAGAAAACTACGAGCCTCTGCGTGTACAATGTAGGCAAGGCTTATCTTAGATGAGCCCCCGAGGGCCTAGGTTAGTCCCCTAAAAGCAAAACAAACAAAAAAAATAGCATCATAAAACTTAGAAAAACGAAATGGACCATCCCATCAAAAAACACCCACGATAAACGTTTCAACCATAATAAACAAACCGCCCCAAATCACCCTTTAACAAAAGTAAAAAACAAACAAAGCAAACATCAACAACTCAAACTTTTAAGAGAAAACAAACACATAAGAGTTGACTATAAACAAACAAAAACAAACACCAAAGTATCAACTACCTATGTTTTTAAACAAGTCCCAACAACATCTTGAGATATGCCTTAACGGGTCCGTTCCTATGATAGACATGATAAATAACGGATAATAGCCCCAATTTAAACAGATATGGCAAGTGATACTGTAAATTTTTTTTCATCTTTTTGTACTATTACTTTTGTGATTTATTTTATTGACACATTCCCAGGATCTCTCAAGGATGTCCAAAAGGATTTAGAGAAGAAGGAATGGGGGCAATTGAGTGTCATTTTAATTTGTTGTTTGTAAGATATGTTTGTAATATTACCATGGTGAATACTTGCTTTATTGATTATGGAAGTTGTATTAAAACAATTCGTGAAGCAGTTACATGTTAGGTGTTCTATACCTCTTTGTGTGGCTGGTTCAAAACGTTTTTCATGCAACCCCTCCTTATACTTTAAACAAAGTTTCCATATGTTTGGTATACACAAAGATACTCTTTGTTTGTAGAGTCAAATTCCATGCAATAGATACAAAGTCAACTTGGTAATTCATACCCTAGTGCACCATATATGTTTGTTACATCAAATAGGATTGTTCAAACAACGAAGTCTGTAAAGCGAAGCAAAGTAACATCATCATATTTCTTCTAATTAACATCATCAATTCTATCCATCATCATATTTTATACTAACTGGAAAACATCATCATATTTATTCTAATAAACATCATTTCTCTATTTATCATCATATTTTTTCTAAATTAAAATTCATCCTATATAACACATCATCAGTACCATATCCATTCTACATCCACAAAATGTTATCAATACATATCATGATGATAATAAAAAAATTAAAAACATCATGCAACATGTATGGAGCATTCATCTATCAACATCCATCACATCGTAAAAATGAGACAAAGTATGATTCATCTTTCAACATCCATCACATCATAAAATGAGACAAAGTATGATTCATCTATCAACATCCATACATCAAAAAATCACAAAAAACACATATAAACGTACATCATCATATGTCACCATCACGTAAGCATAAAATGAGGTTGAATAGAAGGAGTTATATCTCATATATATCATCATAAAAAAGGGAATATGTCATAAGTACATTTGTGATACAAGTGTAATAGGAAGGTACAAAATCATAACATATATATGAGGTCTCGACTAGACTAAGGAATAATACATGTCTACAAAATACCTCTACACCATGAAGCAGCATGAAGATCGAAACCAAAAATAGTAAAACCCCAGCAAGACAAACATAACACTACTGAAAACCAAAATGATATGGTTGTCTCACAGAATGATCACCTACATCGACACTAGCACTGCCATTACCATCGCTTGTAGCACTAGGCTCCCCAAATTGTGGACGCCAAGAGGCCCTAGGAATGGTAGCATCATATAAAGTCTGATAATAGGTAGATGCATGTAGATAGCTATCTCACTCAACTCGCATACCATCACACTTTGTCCAAAGAGTATATCTCTCTACTGTTAGTAACAATACTTGAGCCTCTAGAGTGTGTCATCTACCAATATCACTCTCTCGATTTTCTCAAAGATAATCTCTCTCTACTGTCAATAATACTACCTGAGCCTCTGCTACATGTAATTGGTGTCTACCAAGGTCTTTGCATCTTTATCCAAGGTCATCTGAGCTAGCAACAAATCAACATCCCTAGCTAGTGGAGGAGGATTTGGAACCTGTCTCTGACCCTATGCACATGGCACCTGCTCATCTTGAATATCCTCTGCCTCATCACGTCGAGCTCAATCCAACTACTCTACAAAAAACCTCAGCACATTTTCGCTCCCCGTGACAACCCGTGATGCCTGCTCTACCTAGAATGATATCACCTCTAGGATCAATAAGCCTCAAAGGCCTATGTCATGCCACCACTCCTCATAATCACGAGTAGTACTTGGATCTGCCACTCCAACTGGGGAAATTGTTGAAACTCTATAGTAACTGTATCTACATCAACCTGGATACCCCATACACAAACCTCTCGACAAGTCTAGCCAAACCGAGCCTCATACGCATCGGGAATTTGCCCCTGTCTCTCACCAAACTAGCAACAAACTCAGTCTGGTAGATAACACTTTATCATAGATGAAGAACGATGAAGCAACCAACGATTTTTTTGGTAGTAAACAAGTTGATCCACATCCTCCGACCAAACCTTGCAGCTCATGTAAGGTCTCAACACAAAACTAGGCATCTCATCAAACACAACGCCAATAATCCAGGTCACCAAACAAATTTTAGTGCATAAAATCCCCATAACGATAATAGTATGGATTGCTTGGAGAACGATTTTGAATCCCATTAGGATGAGTCATTGCAATATGCTCCCACACCCAAACATGCAAAAGGGATACACCTGTGGACAATGACATCCCGACCGATACACCACCTTGTGCATATCTTGGTAAAGATTTCCAGGCACCCCAGCCATATCTCGTACCATGCTCTAGCATACTCTCAATACATACACCCCAGCCCACTCCAAACTATTGACCTCACCTATCAAGAATAACTAATCCCGATACCAGGCCACAAAGGACAAGAACAATAGGGTTTGCACTATCTGCAAAATCGGATAAATCAATCTCTACATCATGAACATCCACATGTTCCACACCTAACAAATGTTGCATAGCACGACCACCTCATCAAATTTGGTACGTAAAACGTTCACCATGAATAGGAAGATGAAGAATCCTCCACACATCCTCTAGAGTAATAGTGGCCTCCCCTATAGGCAAATGAAAAGAGGACGTCTCAGAGTGCCACCTCTCCATGAGAGAAGTCAACATCACGGTATGGGTCCTGATAGGAGGCATGTAACAAATATGATGCAATCTCACCGCATCAAGAAAGTTTCGCTCCAATGCACTGAACTGGGCAATACGATCAAACAAGTGACGAGGATTTCTCTCTCTCATCATAAGCGGTTGGAGATTCGCCTGCAAATGATATAAACCAAGATGTCAGGGTTTCACTCTAAATATTGAAATCAACATAACACGACACAAGCAAGGTTCCAAATGACATTTATGACGGTAAAAAGACACATTTTTGGGTTTTAGAAATACAAGCATGGCGAAAAATGACATGTATGATGAAAAATGAACACAAGCTATGGTTTCACTCTAAACGGGCAAAGTAACACAAAACGAAACAAGCTAGGTGAAAATGACAATTGAGATGGTAAACAGACACAAGCCAAGGTGTTAGAACACAAACATGATGAAAAATTAAATTCATGACGGTAAACGAACACATGTTAGGGTTTAGAACAAAGCTAAGAGAAAATGACAGATGAGGATTCAATTACCAGGTTCCCGAACAAATGCTCAATAGAAGCCAGACAAAAGCACCATTTTAGGAAAAAAGTGTAGTTTTCAAAAAATTGCACAAAAATTTGGGTGCAGTTTCCTGACAAGTGTGCAGTTTTAGGATAACTGCGTAGTTTCTAAACAACTACTCAAAACAAATACGCTAGTTTTGAACAAATGCATAGTTTTTGGACATAAACACCAAAAACACCTATAAATATGCCAAAACCTCAAAACCAGCGCATTTTTTTGATAGAACTTCCCACACACAAACCGAGAATGAAAACAAGATGAAATCGAAGGGCGAGAAGGTACATACCGGGCCACCGATGCCTGAAGGCCATCTATACTCTTGAATGAGCTTAGAACGATGTGGGGCAACCTCGAATCTCGACATTCTCCCTCAACAACTGACATAATGTGGAATCCAGAGACAAGAATTAACAAGAGGAACAAAACACAAATGAACCAATTCAAAAGAAAAATGCATATATACCCTAATTACACTTAGGGAATCTTCCTACATTCAAATTAGAAGCTTTGAATGAGAAATGATACACATATTGAAGGAATAATTCATCTAAAAACATCAAAATGTCAATACAATAGTGTCAAGAGATTGACCTCAAAGCTTGAAATTTTTTATCAACCTCTCAAGGGGGCAACATAGAGTCCTACCATCATTTCCACCAAACACCAGGGCATAGTGGGGCATAATTTTTTTTCAAAAAACTGGATCTCAAAAATAGAATATTTGAAGCAAAGCAACCAATACTTGGTATCAAAGAGGGAAAAAATGTAGACATGTAAAATTGACTTGACACTTACCACACCATTGAACAACCTCAAACAACATCAAACAATGTGGAACATTATCTCCGATCACCTTAGAATGACTCAAAATCATCCCGTAACACCTCAGAATGACTTAGAATCATCTCGTAACACCTCAGAATGACTTGGAATCATCTTGTGACACCTCAGAATGACTCAAAATCACCCTGTTACATCTCATAATGACTTGGAATCATCCTGTAACACCTCATAATGACTTGGAATAATCCTGTAACACCTCAGAATGACTCAGAATCATCCCATAACACCTTAGAATGACTCAGAATCATCTCATAATGCCTCATAATGACTCAAAATCATCTCGTAATGCCTCATAATGACTCAGAATCATCTCGTAACACCTTAGAATGACTCAGAATCATCTCATAACACCTCAAAATGACCCAGAATCATCCCGTAACACCTCAGAATGACTAAGAATCATCCTGTAACACCTCAGAATGACTTAGAATCATCTCGTAACACCTCAAAATGACTCAGAATCATCCTATAATGCCTCAAAATGACTCATAATAATCTTGTAACACCTCAAAATGACTTGAAATCATCCCCTAATGACTCAGATAATCTCGCATAATCTCATAATCACCTCGGAACATCTCAGAATTATCTCGTAATGTCTTGGATCATCTCGGAATTATACTGCAACATTCCCACATCGTACCACATCACACCATATCACATCACATCAAACGACATCAAAAACCCTAATTCCTCTATTAATTGAATAAAACAATATTATTTAATTAATTCACTTTTTCATCACTTCAAACAAATTAAATAAAATTTATTTATTTAATAAGGTCCTAAAAACCCTAATTCTCCTATTAAATAAATAAAACAACATTATTTGATTAATTCACATTTCATCATTTCAATCAATTAAATAAATCATATTTAGATAATAAAGTCATAATCCCTCTTTATTTCGTCTTGATTGATTAAATAACGCCAATTATTTAATTACATCGCTAAATTACCTTATTCCTCTAAATGGGTTAAATTATTAAATAATAATTTAATTAAAATGTTTTCCCTCCAAAAATTTGAATATTCAAATCAATTATAAAAAATCAAATCAAACTAATGCAACTTTGTTTGCAAAAGTCAAACTTGATTTGCACATTCAACTCCAAAAAGGAATTAATTAATTAAATCAATTAATTCATATCTCTCACCCACTTTCTGATTGAGCAAATTACGATTGTTGACCAAGCAATCTAATTTGTTAACTAATCAATCTACTTTGTTAACTAAACAATCTATTATGTTCGTTGAAACTGGGCAAACACTGACGAGACACCATGCACTACCCAAGGAATTCACGAAAGGTTGACAAACATGACACGACAACCCACATAACAGAAAATCCCATCTGGAAGACTTATTAAACTCTATGACTCCATTCCCCCAAGGCGAAAACGGAAACAGTTCACAATCAAGACAAGCGAGAATTAAATTCTACTTTGGATTCACTAAATCCATTTCTTCATTAACGTTCAGTAATTCATCGCATTAAATAAATTGAATTTAAACACGTCTTTTCAAATAAGGGATAAATTAATATTAATTACTTAATTTCCCTACTTGTATTTAAATAATAAAAATTAACCAATTCAACATATAAAACAATTACGTTGCTTCAAAATAAATATTGTTTCCTCATTTCAATATAACCATTTAAAAATAATTGCCTTGGCTTAAGAAAAACATATTATTTTAAATCAAAACAATGGTTCAACTAAGTTTACTATACTTTCATTTCCTCAATATAAATTTAAATCACACCATTTTCCTATACAAAATAAATTTATGCCCACAACAATAACTATATGCTTTAACTTCGCAAATAATAATATTTTAATATTATAAATTATAATATAAAATATTATTTAAAAATATTTTAATATTACAACCTATAATATACAAGATATTATAAAAATATTTTATTAATGATATATTAATATTTTAATATTATAAGATATAATATAAAATATTATTCTAAATATTTTAATATTATAAATTATAATATATAAAATATTAAAATATGTTAAAAAAAAGGATAGCCAAACGAAATGGGGCCCATGCGGATCTCGAGCCACGTGCACACATAAGGATTAGGGTTAGCGGCCACGTGTTTTTCCTTTGGCCACAGTTTACACAGTGGCGGCAGCGTTTTCAGCCGGGCAGTGGTCACGTGCAGGGCACCGATGGTGATAGTGGTGGCTACGTACACAGCCAGCAACTGCCTTCGGTGGCGCTGTGCACAGCATAGCCACCCACCGGTGGTGGTGGTGGCAGCTGTGTAAACAGCCACCGCATCGGGCGGGTTAAAGGTTGCGGGGAAGGGTTTAGGGAAGTGGTGGCGGCAGACGAGAGGAGGTGGGGGGTTGTGCCAGGCGCGATGGGGGGTGAGCCCCCAGCCCCCCACAAAATATATTTTTTAATTTATTTTATTAATAAAACCCTATGGATTTTGGAAATCCGCGATTCGGCCTGGGGTCGGATTTTCTTAAAACAAATTTCTTTTCTTTTTTATTTTTTTAACAGCAACTTTAAGTATATAATATAAATATATATATGTGCATATATATATTATATATTTTCAAAGGGGATTTATAAAATAAATTGGGAAAACCATACAAGAACTAATTAATTTCAGTCAAGAACACAATTCATTTTCTTGAAGAATTATAATTCCAAAGAAAGGGTTTGTTATGCCATTTAAACAAAAGATTGAAATTCTTTCCAATATGCTTTTCATCAAAACATTTACAATTTAAAAAAAACTCAAAAGGAAACAATTTTAAAGACCTGAACCTGATTTTTCTTGAGCTTGTGAAGAGATCCAGATGGTGCTCAACTTCCAACTTCAACTCCAATTTTCACAGCTTCAATCCAAAACCCACAAAACTGAAAAATTTCTTCCTCTTCCTATTTCAATCTTTTCCAAAACTTCATGATCCAAAATTGTGAAGAAAAATTCAATAATAAAGAAATTCTTCCAAAAATATCATGCACCTTTTAAAACATTTTATTTTAATTTTCAATTTCAACCAATATAACATTAACTTCAAAATAAATAACTTATTTCAACATCATAAATTTAATTAATTAATAAATAGATTTAATCAACGATTAAATTATTTATTAATTAAATTACATTTCAACATAATCCCAGATCAAATTAATCCATAACTTAAATACATTAAGCCATTTAATCACCCTTTTTAACTTGCAATTAAATAAAATCAAGGCAAGATGATCAATATTAAAAACAACTTAACTCGACTCACACCTAATGACATACTAGGACAAGGGTGACAACTTGGCATGAAAAACCTAGCTACTATCTCCCAATCGAATACCGTTGGGCAATGGAAACGCTCAACCCTGTGAAACTAGGTGGAGTCGATGTCTTGTACCTATCAACTTGTGAACAAAGAGTATATCCACATGCAATAATATGTCATAAATAGGGCACACCGTGAAGAGGAAATCTCGGAATCGTAGGATGCTTGCAAGCGAGTGATGCGATACCGTCCCCTTCACCAATACAATGTAACCAACTGAAAAATCTAACATGCTATTATAATCCAAAGCAAAAACATCATTAATTTGAACATCCATAATGATAACATCAATATAAAATACCATCACATCAAAAGATAACATTAACGTCGCTTTATAGATAGCGATCAAATAAAAGCCGAGTACCATAGTCAAGGTACTAACAAAAAGCACACAAACAAGGCACCTAAATAACCAGAAACACATCAAAGCAACATACCCACACAAGGACACACTATCCAACCAAAGGGAAAAATGGAGGGGTATTACATCCTCGCCCCCTAGGGTTAGGCTTACTCCAGGAAGCCTGCAAACAGTAGGGATATAACTCCCTCACACATAATGCACCAAATCAAAACCTCATATACACACCAAGGTATTATGTGAGGTACACAACTTAAAAGCCTACACAACTAAAAGCTTAATGGCTCCATCATAATCCTAGAGTACCCAGTGTTTAAACCTAGGCTCTGATACCATGTGTAACTCCCCACCACGCAACCCTAGAGGAAGTTGCAAACAACTACTTAAACAGACTAATTTTTTTTTGTTTACGTACAAATAATAAGCAAGTTCACTACCCATTGCCAACAAACTCTAAGGTTACGAGATAGAGGTTATATAGAACCTCAACAAAAAACATGAATATAAACCATGACAATTATTTAATTAAGAATTAAAACACATACACTCCAATTAAGATAATTACATCAAGCATAATAGATAAATTTCCATTTCATTAATCCATAATTAAATATTACAATTACATCTCTCATTCCCCGAATGAGGCAAGTCCAATAAACATAATTACAATTACAACTTCCCACCTCGATAACAATTGAGGGGTACAATAATACAAGATCAACTGAAAAGAAATAAAGCAAGAATCTGATACTGAAACCAACGAGCTCTCACTCTGAAAGTCTCATCCACATGAACATGAAGAAATAACCGAATGGATTTAGGTGCATGCCACCCAACCAGGTGGAACCCAAAGGCCCACCCCCCATGCTAGGAGATAGTAACAAGGAATCCTAGCCAAGACATCTACCCCTAGACAAAGGCTAAAACATAACTGAACCAACTGACACAACCAAACACATTCCACACAAGTACAACCCAAGGTACAACTCAAGTACAACTCAAAAATCATGCAAGTACAACACAAGTACAACTCAACTACCATGTACGTACAACACAAGTACAACTCAAATACCATGCAAGTACAACACAAGTACAACTCAAATATCATGTAAGTACAACTCAAATACCATGCAAGTACAACATAAGTACAACACAAATACCATGCAAGTACAACACAAGTAAAAATCTACATGGTCACATTGCTTCCAGATAAAAAGCAGATCAAGTATGATAAGAGATCCATACACATAATAATCGAATACCAACTATGGTCACAACAGGTATGTTACGGAGACCATACCCACAATAATCAAATACCGACTATGGTCACACAGTTCGTCATAAGTTACCCACTGCAGATCGTGAAGATGGTGACCTCAACCAATCCCCGGCCCTCATACTTAATAATGCGAAATCAAATACCAACGGTTGTCCTAGACAAAGTGTCATCACACAGCTCGTCATGAGTTACCCACTGCGGATCGTCAAGATGGTGGCCTCAAACCGATCCCCGACCCTCATACTTACTAATGCGGGATCAAATACCTGTCATAAAGACTAGATAGATAACCTTGCCATCCCATGGCCTTCCCACTCATCCCAAGTCTAAACGAGCCCTTGTGCCTATGAGTGAGGCCAACTTATCTTGATTAGTGAGAAGTTATTCCTAATCTTCTAAATATTATTTTAGTTATCACTTGATTAAACCACTTCCAAAGGTTACCGAATCTTACCTCTTCCAGGCTCTGGCCCCTATGGAAGCCACTCTTCTACTTGACAACACACAAACCTTACAAACATCAAGGGTACCAAGGTGCAAAAAACAAGATATCACGACCATGCTTTTCTCAGGAGCTGACATAAAATGAAACTCACTCCAACAGTGGAGGCAACAAAATAACAACCACTCCTTACAAGGAGACGCGGATCCCATAATCCACTCCTTCCACAAGAGACACAAAACATCCCCGTTCGTGGAAACCGGGTAAACACTGACGATACACCATGCACTATGCAAGGAATTCATGAAAGGTTGACAAACATGACATGACAAACCACATAACAAAAAACCCCATCGGGAAGACTTATTAAACTCTATGACTCCATTCCCCCAAGGCGAAAACGGAAACAATTCACAATCAAGACGAGCGAGAATTAAATTCTACTTTGGATTCACTAAATCCATTTCTTCATTAACGTTAAGTAATTCATCGCATTAAATAAACTGAATTTAAACACGTCTTTTCAAATAAGGGATAAATTAATACTAATTACTTAATTTCCCTACTTGCATTTAAATAATGAAAATTAACGAGTTCAGCATATAAAACAATTATGTTGCTTCAAAATAAATATTGTTTCCTCGTTTCAATATAACCATTTAAAACTAATTGCCTTGGCTTAAGAAAAACGTATTATTTTAAATCAAAACTATTCTCCTTAAAAATGATATTTTAAAATCAAAACAATGGTTCAACTAAGTTTACTATACTTTCATTTCCTCAATATAAATTTAAATCACGCCATTAATTTAAAACACCATTTTCCTATACAAAATAAATTTATGCCAACAACAATAACCATATGCTTTAACATCACATATAATAATATTTTAATATTATAAATTATAATATAAAATATTATTTAAAAATATTTTAATATTACAACCTATAATATAAAAAATATTATAAAAATATTTTATTAACGATATATATTAATATTTTAATATTATAAGATATAATATAAAATATTATTCTAAATATTTTAATATTATAAATTATAATATATAAAATATTATATATATGTTAAAAAAAAGGACAGCCAAATGACATGGGGCCAACGTGGATATCAAGCCGCGTGCACACATAAGGATTAGGGTTGGCGGCCATGTGTTTTTCCTTTGGCTGTGGCTTACACAGTGGCAGCGATGTTTTTAGTCAAGCAACGGTCACGCGCAGGGCATTGACGGAAGGCACTACCGACGACAATGGTGGCTATGTACACAGTCGGCCACCGCCGATGACAGTGGTGGCTGTGTACACAGCCGGCCACCGCCTTTGGTGGCGCTGTGATCAGTACATCCACCCACTGGCGGTGGTGGCGACGGCTGCGTAAAGAACCACTATGTCGGGCGGCTTAACGGCTACGGGGAAGGGTTTAGGGAAGCGGTGGCGGCGAATGGGAACAGGTGGGGTTTTGCATTGGGTGCAGATCCTCAAGTACAACACAAGTACGACCCAAGGTACAACATAAGTACAACTCAAATACCATGCAAGTACAACTCAAATACCATGCAAGTACAACACAAGTACAACTCTACATGGTCGCATTGCTTCCAGATATAAAGCAGATCAACTATGATAAGAGATCCATACATATAATAATCGAATACCAACTATGGTCACAACAGGTATGTTACAAAAACCATACCCACAATAATCAAATATCAACTATGGTCACACAGTTCGTCATAAGTTACCCACTGCGGATCATCAAGATGGTGGCCTCAACTGATCCCCGACCCTCATACTTACTAATGCGAAATCAAATACCAACGGTTGTCCTAGACAGAGTGTCATCACACAGCTCGTCATGAGTTACCCACTGCGGATCATGAAGATGGTGGCCTCAAATCGATCCCCGACTCTCATACTTAATAATGTGGGATCAAATACCCCTCATAAAGACCAGATAGATAACCTTGCCATCTCATGGCCTTCCCACTCATCCCAAGTCTAAACGAGCATACCATGTGTAACGCCCCGCCACGTAACCCTAGAAGGAAGTTGCAAACAACTACTTAAACAGGCTATTTTTTTTCATTTACGTACAAATAATAAGCAAGTTCACTACCCATTACCAACAACCTCTATGGTTACCAGACAAAGGTTATATAGAACCTCAACAAAAAACATGAATATAAACCATGACAATTATTTAATTAAGAATTAAAACACATACACTCCAATTAAGATAATTACATCAAGCATAATAGATAACTTTCCATTTCATTAACCCATAATTAAATATTACAATTACATCTCTCATTCCCCGAATGAGGCAAGTCCAATAAACATAATTACAATTACAACTTCTCACCTCGATAACAACTGAGGGGTACAATAATACAAGATCAACTGAAAAGAAATAAAGCAATAATCTGATACTGAAACCAATGAGCTCTCCAACTGGAAGTCTCATCCACATGAACATGAAGAAAGAACCCAATGGATTTAGGTGCACACCACCCAACCAAGTGGAACCCAAAGGCCCACCCCCCGTGCTAGGAGATAGTAACAAGGAATCCTAGCCAAGACATATACCCCTAGACACAGACTAAAACATAACTGAACCAACTAACACAACCAAACACATGACACAAAAGTACAACCCAAGGTACAACTCAATTACAACTCAAAACTCATGCAAGTACAACACAAGTACAACTCAAATACCATGCAGGTACAACACAAGTATAACTCAAATACCATGCAAGTACAACACAAGTACAACTCAAATAATATGCAAGTACAACACAAGTACAACTCAAATACCATGCAAGTACAACACAAGTACAACTCTACATGGTCACATTGCTTCCAGATATAAAGCAGATCAACTATGATAAGAGATCCATACACATAATAATCGAATACCAACTATGGTCACAACAGGTATGTTACAGAAACCATACCCACAATAATCAAATACTGTCTATGGTCACACAGTTCGTCATAAGTTACCCACTGCGGATTGTCAAGATGGTGGCCTCGACCGATCCCCGGCCCTCATACTTACTAATGCGAAATCAAATACCAACGGTTGTCCTAGACAGAGTGTCATCACACAGCTTGTCATGAGTTACCCACTACGGATCGTCAAGATGGTGGCCTCAAACCGATCCCCAACCCTCATACTTAATAATGCGGGATCAAATACCTATCATAAGGACCAGATAGATAACCTTTCCATCCCATGGCCTTCCCACTCATCCCAAGTCTAAACGAGCATACCATGTGTAACGCCCCACCACACAACCCTAGAGGAAATTGCAAACAACTACTTAAACAGGCTCATTTTTTTTATTTAGGTATAAATAATAAGCAAGTTCACTACCCATTTCCAACAACCTCTAAGGTTACGAGACAGAGGTTATATAGAACCTCAACAAAAAACATGAATATAAACCATGACAATTATTTAATTAAGAATTAAAACACATACACTCCAATTAAGATAATTACATCAAGCATAATAGATAACTTTCCATTTCATTAATCCATAATTAAATATTACAATTACATCTCTCATTCCCCGAATGAGTCAAGTACAATAAACATAATTACAATTACAACTTCCCACCTCGATAACAACTGAGGAGTACAATAATAAATCAACTAAAAAGAAATAAAGCAAGAATCTGATACTGAAACCAACGAGATCTCCAACTGGAAGTCTCGTCCACATGAACATGAAGAAAGAACCCAACGGAGTTAGGTGCATGCCACCCAACCAAGTGGAACCCAAAGGCCCACCCCCCATGATAGGAGATAGTAACAAGGAATCCTAGCCAAGACATCTACCCCTAGACACAGGCTAAAACATAACTGAACCAACTGACACAACCAAACATATGCCACACAAGTACAACCCAAGCTACAACTCAAGTATAACTCAAAACTCATGGAAGTACAACAAAAGTACAACTCAAATACCATGCAAGTACAACTCAAATACCATGCAAGTACAACAAAAGTACAACTCAAATACCATGTAAGTACAACACAAGTACAACTCTACATGGTCACATTGCTTTCAGATATAAAGTAGATAAAGTATGATAAGAGATCCATACACATAATAATCAAATACCAACTATGGTCACAACAGGTATGTTACGGAAACCATACCCACAATAATCAAATACCGACTATGGTCACACAGTTTGTCATAAGTTACCCACTGCGGATCATGAAGATGGTGGCCTCAATTGATCCCCGACCCTCTTACTTACTAATACGAAATCAAATATCAACGGTTGTCCAAGACAGAGTGTCATCACACAGCTCGTCATGAGTTACCCACTGCATATCGTCAAGATGGTGGCCTCAAATGGATCCCCGACCCTCATTCTTAATAATGTGGGATCAAATACCTCTCATAAAGACCAGATAGATAACATTGCCATGTCATGGCCTTCCCACTCATCCCAAGTCTAAATGAGCATACCATGTGTAACGCCCCGCCATGCAACCCTAGAGGAAGTTGCGAACAACTTCTTAAACGGGCTAATTTTTTTCATTTACGTACAAATAATAAGAAAGTTCACTACCCATTACCAACAACCTCTAAGGTTACGAGACAGAGGTTATATAGAACCTCAACAAAAAACATGAATATAAACCATGACAATTATTTAATTAAGAACTAAAACACATAATCTCTAATTAAGATAATTACATCAAGCATAATAGATAACTTTCCATTTCATTAATCCATAATTAAATATTACAATTACATCTCTCATTCCCCGAATGAGGCAAGTCCAATAAACACAATTACAATTGCAACTTCTCACCTTGATAACAACTGAGGGGTACAATAATACAAGATCAATTGAAAAGAAATAAAGCAAGAATCTTATACTGAAACCAACGAGCTCTCCAACTGGAAGTCTTGTCCACATGAACATGAAGAAAGAACCCAACGGATTTAGGTGCACTCCACCCAACCAAGTGGAACCCAAAGGCCCACCCCCCGTGCTAGCAGATAGTAACAAGGAATCCTACCCAAGACATCTACCCCTAGACACAGGCTAAAACATAACTGAACCAACTGACACAACCAAACACATGCCACACAAATACAACCCAAGATACAACTCAAGTACAACTCAAAACTCATGCAAGTACAAATCAAATACCATGCAAGTACAACTCAAATACCATGCAAGTACAACAAAAGTACAACTCAAATACCATGCAAGTACAACATAAGTACAACTCTACATGGTCACATTTCTTCCAAATATAAAGCAGATGAAGTATGATAAGAGATCCATATATATAATAAATGAATACCAACTATGGTCACAATAGGTATTTTACGGAAACCATACCCACAATAATCAAATACCGACTATAGTCACACAGTTCGTCATAAGTTATCCACTGCGGATCATCAAGATGGTGGCCTCAACTGATCCCCGGCCCTCATACTTACTAATACGAAATCAAATAACAACGGTTGTCCTAGACAGAGTGTCATCACACAGCTCGTCATGAGTTATCCACTGCGTATCGTCAAGATGGTGGCCTCAAATCGATCCCCGACCCTCATACTTAATAATGTGGGATCAAATACCTCTCATAAATACGAGATAGATAACCTTGCCATCTCATGGCCTTCCCACTCATCCCAAGTCTAAACGAGCATACCATGTGTAACGCCCCGCCACACAACCCTAGAGGAAGTTGTAAACAACTACTTAAACAGGCTAATTTTTTTCATTTATGTACAAATAATAAGAAATTTCACTACCCATTGCCAACAACCTCTAAGGTTACGAGACAGAGGTTATATAGAACCTCAACAAAAAACATGAATATAAACCATGACAATTATTTAATTAAGAATTAAAACACATACACTCCAATTAAGATAGTTACATCAAGCATAATAGATAACTTTCCATTTCATTAATCCATAATTAAATATTACAATTACATCTCTCATTCCCCGAATGAGGCAAGTCTAATAAACATAATTACAATTACAACTTCTCACCTCGATAACAACTGAGGGGTACAATAATACAAGATCAACTGAAAAGAAATAAAGCAAGAATCTGATACTGAAACCAATGAGCTCTCCAACTGGAAGTCTCGTCCACATGAACATGAAGAAAGAACCCAATGGATTTAGGTGCACACCACCCAACCAAGTGGAACCCAAAGGCCCACCCCCCATGCTAGGAGATAGTAACAAGGAATCCTAGCCAAGACATCTACCCCTAGACACAGACTAAAACATAACTGAACCAATTGACACAACCAAACACATGCCACACAAGTACAACCCAAGGTACAACTCAAGTACAACTCAAAACTCATGCAAATAGAACACAAGTACAACTCAAATACCATGCAAGTACAACACAAGAACAACTCAAATACCATGCAAGTACAACACAAGTACAACTCAAATACCATGCAAGTACAATGCAAGTACAACTCAAATACCATGCAAGTATAACACAAGTACAACTCTACATGGTCACATTGCTTCCAGATATAAAGCAAATCAAATATGATAAGAGATCCATACACATAATATTCGAATACCAACTATGGTCACAATAGGTATGTTACGGAAACCATACCCACAATAATCAAATACCGACTATGGTCACACATTTCATCATAAGTTACCCACTACAGATCATCAAGATGGTGGCCTCAACTAATCCCTGGCCCTCATACTTACTAATGTGAAATAAAATACCAACGGTTGTCCTAGACAGAGTGTCATCACACAGCTCGTCATGACTTATCCACTGAGGATCGTCAAGATGGTGGCCTCAAGCCGATCCCCGGCCCTCATACTTAATAATGCGGGATCAAATACCTATCATAAAGATGAGATAGATAACCTTTCCATCCCATGGCCTTCCCACTCATCCCAAGTCTAAACGAGAATACCTTGTGTAACGCCCCGCCACACAACCCTAGAGGAAGTTGCAAATAACTACTTAAACAGGCTAATTTTATTTATTTACGTACAAATAATAAGCAAGTTCACTACCCATTGCCAACAACCTAAGGTTACGAGATAGAGGTTATATAGAACTTCAGCAAAAAACATGAATATAAACCATGATATTTATTTAATTAAGAATTAAAACACATACACTCCAATTAAGATGATTACATCAAGCATAATAGATAACTTTCCATTTCATTAATCCATAATTAAATATTACAATTACATCTCTCATTCCCCGAATGAGGCAAGTCCAATAAACATAATTACAATTACAACTTCCCACCTCGATAACAACTGAGGGGTACAATAATACAAGATCAACTGAAAAGAAATAAAGTAAGAATCTGATACTGAAACCAACAAGCTCTCCAACTGGAAGTCTCATCCACATGAACATGAAGAAGAACCCAACGGATTTAGGTACATGCCACCCAACCAAGTGGAACCCAAAGGCCCACCCCCCGTGCTAGGAGATAGTAACAAGGAATCCTAGCCAAGACATCTACCCCTAGACACAGGCTAAAACATAACTGAACCAACTGACACAACCAAACACATTCCACACAAGTACAACCCAAGGTACAACATAAGTAGAACTCAAATACCATGCAGGTACAACACAAGTACAACTCAAATACCATGCAAGTACAACACAAGTACAACTCAAATAACATGCAAGTACAACACAAGTACAACTCAAATACCATGCAAGTACAACACAAGTATAACTCTACATGGTCACATTGCTTCCAGTTATAAAGCAGATCAAGTATGATAAGAGATCCATATACATAATAATCGAATACCAACTATGGTCACAATAGGTATGTTATGGAAACCATACCCACAATAATCAAATATCGACTATGGTCGCACAGTTCATTATAAGTTATGAACTACGGATCGTCAAGATGGTGGCCTCAACCGATCCCTGGCCCTCATACTTACGAATGCAAAATCAAATACCAACGGTTGTCCTAGACAGAGTGTCATCACACAACTCGACATGAGTTACCCACTGCGGATCATCAAGATGGTGGCCTCAAACCAATCTCTGGCCCTCATACTTAATAATGCGGGATCAAATACCTGTCATAAAGACCAGATAGATAACCTTGCCATCCCATGGCCTTCCCACTCATCCCAAGTCTAAACGAGCATACCATGTGTAACGCCCCACCACACAACCCTAGAGGAAGTTGCAAACAACTACTTAAACAGACTGATTTTTTTATTTACGTACAAATAATAAGCAAGTTCACTACCCATTGCCAACAACCTCTAAGTTTACGAGATAGAGGTTATATAGAACCTCAACAAAAAAAATGAATATAAACCATGACAATTATTTAATTAAGAATTAAAATACATACACTCCAATTAAGATAATTACATCAAGCATAATAGATAACTTTCCATTTCATTAATCCATAATTAAATATTAAAATTACATCTCTCATTCTCTGAATGAGGCAAGTCCAATAAACATAATTACAATTACAACTTCCCACCTCAATAACAACTGAGGGGTACAATAATACAAGATCAACTGAAAAGAAATAAAGTAAGAATCTTATACTGAAACCAACGAGCTCTCCAACTGGAAGTCTCATCCACATGAACATGAAGAAAGAACCCAACGGATTTAGGTGCATGCCACCCAACCAAGTGGAACCCAAAGGCCCACCCCCCGTGCTAGGAGATAGTAACAAGGAATCCTAGCCAAGACATCTACCCCTAGACACAGACTAAAACATAACTGAACCAACTAACACAACCAAACACATGCCACACAAGTACAACCCAAGGTACAACTCAAGTACAACTCAAAAATTAGGCAAGTATAACATAAGTAAAACTCAAATACAATACAATTACAGCACAAGTACAACTCATATACCATGCAAGTACAACACAAGTATAACTCAAATACCATGCAAGTACAACACAAGTACAACTCAAATACCATGCAAGTACAACACAAGTGCAACTCAAATATCATGCAAGTACAACTCAAATACCATGCAAGTACAATACAAGTACAACTCTACATAGTCACATTGCTTCCAGATATAAAGCAGATCAAGTATGATAAGAGATCCATACACATAATAATCGAATACCAACTATGGTCACAACAGGTATGTTACGGAAACCATACCCACAATAATCAAATACCGACTATGGTCACATAGTTCGTGATAAGTTACCCACTGCGGATCGTCAAGATGGTGGCCTCAACTGATCCTCGACCCTCATACTTACTAATGCAAAATCAAATACCAACGGTTGTCCTAGATAGAATGTCATCACATAGCTCATCATGAGTTACCCACTGCGGATCATCAAGATGGTGGCCTCAAACCGATCCTCAACCCTCATACTTACTAATGCGGGATCAATACTTGTCATAAAGACCAGATAGATAACCTTGCCATCCCATGGCCTTCCCACTCATCCCAAGTCTAAACGAGCCCTTGTGCCTATGAGTGAGGCCAAATTATCTTGATTAGTGAGAAGTTAGTCCTAATCTTCTAAGAAATGTTTTAGTTATCACTTGATTAAACCACTTCCGAAGGTTACCCAATCTTACCTCTTCCGAGCTCTGGCCCCTATGGAAGCCACTCTTCTACTTGACAACACACAAACCTTACAAACATCAAGGGTACCAAAGTGCAACAAACAAGATATCATGACCACGCCTTTCTCAGGAGGTGACATAAAATTAAACTCACTCCAACACTGGAGGCAACAAAATAACAACCACTCCTTACAAGGAGACGCAGATCCCATAATCCACTCCTTCCATAGGAGACACAAAACATCCCCGTTCATGGAAACTGGGTAAACACTGACGAGACACCATGCACTACCCAAGGAATTCATGAAAGGTTGAAAAACACAACACAACAACCCACATAATGGAAAACCCCATCCGGAAGACTTATTAAACTCTATGATTCCATTCCCCCAAGGCGAAAACGGAAACAGTTCACAATCAAGACAAGTGAGAATTAAATTCTTCTTTGGATTCACTAAATCCATTTCTTCATTAACGTTCAGTAATTCATCGCATTAAATAAATTGAATTTAAACACGTCTTTTCAAATAAGGGAGAAATTAATATTAATTACTTAATTTACCTACTTGCATTTAAATAATGAAAATTAACCAGTTTAGCATATAAAACAATTACGTTGCTTCAAAATAAATATTTTTTCCTCTTTTCAATATAACCATTTAAAAATAATTGCCTTGGCTTAAGAAAAACGTATCATTTTAAATAAAAACTATTCTCCTTTAAAATAATATTTTAAAATCAAAACAATGGTTCAACTAAGTTTAATATACTTTCATTTCCTCAATATAAATTTAAATCACGCCATTAATTTAAAACACCATTTTCCTATACACAATAAATTTATGCCCACAACAATAACCATATGCTTTAACATCGCATATAATAATATTTTAATATTATAAATTATAATATAAAATATTATTTAAAAATATTTTAATATTACAACCTATAATATACAAGATATTATAAAAATATTTTATTAACGATATATATTAATATTTTAATATTATAAGATATAATATAAAATATTATTCTAAATATTTTAATATTATAAATTATAATATATAACATATTATATATATGTTAAAAAAAAGGACAGCCAAACGAAATGGGGCCCACGCGGATCTCGGGCCGCATGCACACATAAGGATTAGGGCTGGCGGCCACGTGTTTTTCCTTTGGCCGTGGTTTACACAGTGTTGGCGACGTTTTTAGCCGAGCGGCGGTCACGCGTAGGGCACCGATGGAAGGCACCGCTGGCAATAGTGGTGGTTGCGTACACAGCTGGCCACCACCTCTAGTGGCGCTGTGCACAGCGCAACCACCCACCGATGGTGGTGGCGGTGGCTATGTAAACAACCATCGCACCGGGCGGGTTAACGGTTGCGGGGAAGGGTTTAGGGAAGCGGTGGCAGCGGACAGGAGGAGGTGGGGGATTGCACTGGGCGCGACTCCTCCCCACACCTCCCATGGGAGGCACGGTGGGGGGTGAGCCCCCAGCCCCCCACAATATATATTTTTTAATTTATTTTATTAATAAAACCTTGCGGATTTTGGAAATCCGCGATTCAGCCTGGGCTCAGATTTTCTTAAAACAAATTTTTTTTCTTTTTTATTTTTTTAACAGCAACTTTAAATATATAATATAAATATATATATATGTGCATATATATATTATAAATTTTCAAAGGGGATTTATAAAATAAATTAGGAAAACCATACAAGAACTAATTAATTTCAGTCAAGAACACAATTCATTTTCTTGAAGAATTATAATTCCAAAGAAAGGGTTTGTTATGCCATTTAAACAGAAGATTGAAATGCTTTCCAATATGATTTTCATCAAAACATTTACAATTTAAAAAAAAACTCAAAAGGAAACAATTTTAAAGACGTGAACCTGATTTTTCTTGAGCTTGTGAAGAGATCCAGATGGTGCTCAACTTCCAACTTCAACTCCTCCAATTTTCACAGCTTCAATCCAAAACCCACAAAACTGAAAAATTTCTTCCTCTTCCTATTTCAATCTTTTTCAAAAGTTTATGATCCAAAATTGTGAAGAAAAATTCAATAATAAAGAAATTCTTCTAAAAATATCATGCACCCACCCTCATCAATTCTCCAAAACAGAAAACAGAAATATCTTCAATTTCCATTTCTTTTTTTGAATTCAAATTTTCTAAATTGACTTTTTAAAACATTTTCTTTTAATTTTCAATTTCAATCAATATAACATTAACTTCAAAATAAATAACTTATTTCAACATCATAAATTTAATTAATTAATAAATAGATTTAATCAATGATTAAATTATTTATTAATTAAATTAAATTACTAATAAAATAAATTACATTTCAACATAATCCCAGATCAAATTAATCCAAAACTTAAATACATTAAGCCATTTAATCACCCTTTTTAACTTGCAATTAAATAAAATCAAGGCAAGATGATCACTATTAAAAATAACTTAACCCGACTCACACCTGATGACATACTAGGACTAGGGTGATGACTTGGCACGAAAAACCTAGCTACTATCTCCCAATCGAATACCATTCGGCAATGGACACGCTCAACCCTGTGAAACCAGGTGGAGTCGATGTCCTGTACCTGTCAACCTACGAACAAAGAGTATATCCACATGCAATAATATGTCATAAATAGGGCACACCGTGAAGAGGAAATCTCAGAATCGCAGGGCACTCGCAAGCGAGTGATGCAATACTGTCCCCTTCACCAATACAGTGTAACCAATTTGACAAATCTAACATGCTATTATAATCCAAAGCATAAACATCATTAATTCAAATAGCCATAATGCTAATCCAAAACATGCCATAATGATAACATCAATATAAAATACCATCACATCAAAAAATAATATTAACGTCGCTTTATAGATAGTGATCAAATAAAAGCCAAGTACCATAGTCAAGGTACTAACAGAAAGCACACAAACAAGGCATCTGAATAACCAGAAACACATCAAAGCAACATACCCACACAAGGACACACTGTCCAACCAGAGGGAAAAATGGAGGGGTATTACAAAATCATGCTTTCTATGTCATTCGGTTACACATTAGAAGGGATAGGAAATTGTTGTAAATCACTTTGAATCATGTTATGGTAATGAGGGGAGGCTTGAATAAGGTCCCATAATGATATCTTAGTAGGAGTGTTCTTAATTTGTTCAACAAGATCATACTCCTTTCCACTTTGTGGATGCAAAGGAGGAGGGCCTAGTAAGATAGGGTTAGGAAATGGGAGGGATGTTGAAGGGTTTTTTCATGGTTTTGGATTTTTTCTAGTGTTATATTTATGAGAAATGGTATTATAACTTGACTACTACAAAACATTATTCTTAGGTGGGTAGAGGATAAGTTCAGGTTTGTTTTGAATTGGAGGTTTGTGTGAAGGTGGGTAAAGGATGAGTTGAGGTTGAATAATATTAGCATCCATTATTGAAGGAGAGTCTAATGTTCCTTCATCATCATCATCTAAGGAAACTATATCACTATTGTCAATGTTATCATTTTGTTGCACCATGATATCCTCCTTGGGAGAGTTTTTAGGAGAACTTCAAACTAGATGTTCATGACATTCAAATGTTGTTTCTTCTAAAATGATTTCATTGCAAGTAGGGGAATGTTCAATGGTTGAATTTTCTTGTTTATCAATGATATTATTCTCTTGTTCAATAATGTTTTCTCTAGGGGAAGAGAGGCAATGAAGATTTTCATGGTTCTTATTGCTTTGATCTTCTAACACTAAAATATCTTCTACACAACTAGGAGAGATACTAGGAGAAGGATAAATTTCTATGATTTCATTCTTGTTTTCTAAGGTCTCATTCTTTTGTGCCATAACTTCTACCCTAGTAGGAGAGATTTTAGGAGAGGAGCAAACAAAAGGTTCATCACATTCTATCATTAGATTATGTAAAATAGATTTATCACAAATAGCGGAGGCATCAAGAGAAGGACTACTATGATTTTCATGCTTACAAATGATTGGATGCTTTTGTTCGAATAGGTATTTCCAAATGTTAGGGACAATAGGAAGGAGAGAGATAATGTTATCACTCTCAATCCACATGTCCTCCTTTCAACTGTGATTTTCATGATCATTCACGATTGTATCCTCTTTCACTAAAGCATTCTAGGACTAATTCACCTAGAGGGGCATATGAGTCCCAGTCAGGGTTTTTGGAGGGGTTAAATGTTGGAAAATGCACATCACAAAAATCCCAAAAAGTAGGCAAAAGAACCTACACTAGGACTAAATCACCCAGAGGTGTGTATGAGTCCCAGATTAGGTTTTTTGTACTATTTTCAGAAAATTTTGTGTAAATGTTATGATTTTTGGTCTGGATGATGTCTAGGCGAAATGAAAATGTAGTTTTTATATGAAATTCAATGATGCAAGATGCAATAATGCAATCTATATGCACTTTCACTAATGCAAAATTCTGAAACCCTAGATGCCAATTAACTAATGCAAATTCAATGAAAGCTAGATATAGGATGATAATGTACTCTAAATAAGAATTAATATTTTCTAAATGCAGGTTCACCAAAATAATTTGTTGAAAAATTTCGCTCTATGTTTGGGAGATAGATCAACATTTTTCTCCAAATATCATTCAAGGAAACCCTAGAGATCTCAATCCAAGAATGGAATAGGTGAAAAAAATCTACTAAAGGTTGTCCTAGGGTATAATTAATGACTAAAATGGGTTTCACCACCAAGCTCGGGCTTGGAAAGACGAGAAATGTAAATGACATGCAAAGTATCATGCAAAACCTAACTAAATGACCTAGGAAATGAAATTGAAATGCAAAATAACAAACTAAGAATGAACAGAGGTGCACTTGGAAGAAGGATGAGGCAAAAAAAAGCTACAAAACCCTAAAAAGCTATTATTTAATTCCCACTAGGACTCATATGTAAGTCTAGGCGATTTAGTCGTAGACTAGGGTTTTCAGGTGGAAACAGGAATCTGACAGTGGTGACTCTGAATCTCTTGAAATCTAAAAAATATGATGTACTGGGACTCATACAACAAAATTGGTGTATCAATCCCACTCTGATTTTTCAGAGGGTTACGATTTGAATTAGGTCTTCAATCTTTGCTCTTCCTTCCATGCTTCGTTTTCGGATTTGAAACCCTGATTTGCAACCTGTAGGTGACTTTTCATGAAGATGACAGCCTTGTGACCACTTGACAACTTTCCTCAATCTTGTAACTCAATCTTCAAAGGATCTTCAAGCCTCAAAGCACCTAGACCTCCAATCACGCATGTAGAGAGAAAGAAAAACTTGTTGATTTGTTAGGAAATGGGGGTTTTCCTTGGTTAAACCTTGTTTAGGTAATTAAATCTTGTAATGAAATAATGAAACATGAACATGGAACATGGAACATGAAATGTGAAATATGAAGTATTGATACCTAAAATTATGTCTTGAGATGTAAATCATCAATCTAACATGAAGTGGCCATGTAGAATGTAGATCTCGATTTTGAACTTTGATATGAAACAATGCTTGTAAATGGATCCTCAATGCTACATCACAACACTATCTCAACAAAATGTTTGATGCTTGATGATCTTGACATGATGATGGATCTTGAATTGCTGCAACAAATGATGAAGAATTTTTCTCTTGAATGCCTTAGAAATGATCATGTAAACTCTCTTGACACTCTTGTGAAGTCTTGGACTGCTTAACTCTTGATAGCTTAGGATGATATCATGAATTCTTAGTAAAATAATTATTTGAGACCTTGTTCATATAGGAAATCCATCCAACTTACCATTTATTAGATACTAGAGGCCGACATTCACGAAATTTGATCTTAAAACCCTAATTTATTGCTCAAAACCCTAAAAGGGGGCCAAATGGGAATCATACGCCCAAGGTGGTGAATGGGTCCCACCAAGCCTTTTTAGGTGGAGAAAATATCAAGGAGCTGGAAAATTAAGTATATTTGTTGATTATGTCGAGATCTTGGTTGAAATAAGACTCAAGATACATAATATAGGGTCTTAGGGGCCTATTAATTATTATGTGAAGGTCATAAATGCAAGAGGGCCTAAAACTCAATGTGATCAAAGTGTAAATAAATATACTTCACAACATTAAATTAAGGAAAAATTAGGTCAATTTAGCTTAAAAGGGCCCTAAATCCAATGTGAATGTGCAAAACATATTACAACACTAGATCAAGGTGAAAGTAGGTCCATCTTAATGTTAATCATTCCCAAATTAAGTGTGAAAATGTAAGCAATGACATTTTTCTACACTACAGTTCTAAGTATATTTAAAAACCTAAAGTACATAGTTTCTCATCTAAACCCAACTACATGACTATATAAACCTACTTTATCTATTTTTTTTAAAGTATGTCACATATACCTCTCAAGCTTTTATTTATATCATGATTAAAAAATAAATTTAATAATTACAATTTAATTACATATAAATTTTTTAAAAATAATATATATAATAATAACAAAGATAATTTTTTAATGTAAAAAATATTTATTTTAAAAAATAATAATTGAGATTTAAATTATTAATAAAACTACTAAATAATTAAATTTAAAATGTGGATTTAGAAACATACCTTATTTATTTTTCGTTATTTTTAATCCTTGCTTCATTCGACTCATCTTTTTGTGTTGGATAAGAATGTTGAGACTTCAACTATTTTATATTTTACATTTCTTTGTTCAAGTTGAATATGGTCACAAATAAAATATTATTTGAGCATATGAAATGATAGGTATGTAGGATTTGATAGGTCATTTTTCACTAAGAAAATATTTATTTAATATATGGATTGAAAGGTCTATATAAAATTTTACAGGATCTTAGATCAAAAGATCTTTAATCGAAGGTGTCTATGTGACACCTATGTGGGAGCCAAATCCTTCCAAATCACATTTCCCATTTTCTTAGATTTTTTATTTTTTAATTTGAGCTCCATTTTTCACAATCAAATATATTATTTATGAGATGTAATCATGCATAAAAATAGCCCTCACATGCTTTACACAATTATATATTTTAATTATATGTTTTGTTTAATTATTATAATCATTTTATATTTTGAATTTGCATGCATTGAAATTAATAAAGTAGAAATCAAATAAAATTGAAAGCATAAATGAAATCAAATTAAAATCCCAATTTACTAATCCCACTATAAACCTCAAAATAAGTTGATCTAATGTTTCTTTTCCTTTGGATGTGGATGTTAAATCTCAATAGTATAACAATAGACATATAACTTTTCCTTGCCTTTGGATGAGAAGAGTTAACTTGTGAGAGAATATTGAGGTTCTAATATGAAGAAGAGTTAATTGATGATGGAAGGAAGAGTTTACTGAAGAGAAAAGAGTTAAGTGATGAGCGAAAATGAAAATTATTTTAAAATGGAAACTAGCTCACATTTAATTAAATGAGAATTATTAATTAATAAATGATTTTGATGTGATAAATGGATAATAGTATCTCATTTAATTAAATAATAAAGTATTATTTTTTTTAAATGGATAATGAGATTAAATGGGAAATAATTATTAATAATAATATGTGATGTGATAAATTATTATTAATTAATTAGGTGATAGATGATAAATAAATGTAGCTAACGATGACATGATGACAATTAGGGTTAGGTGTCTACATTTTTCCCCCCCTTTGAATAAATGCTCAGAGTAACATTGTTTCAAAGAAAATAAAATTAGCCAAGAAGAAAAATTAGAAGAGATGAAGAAGATGATGACATGTCTTATTCAAGTGATAAATGAAACATAGAAAAGATGAGATGATTGATGATGCCCCCTCAAGAGGTTACTTGTGCATAAAGTGCATAAGTGATCTCTCTTAAAATAAGAGAAGAAGAAGAAAGTGTTAGATGAAATATGGAAAATTATGGATTAAAAAAGATTAAAATATCCATATATAAGAATAATGATCATGATGTGTTATGTCGACTTTGAGATTAGCAACCTTTATTTGATATAGCAATGAATGTTATGAGCCAAGGTATAGAAGACCAAGGTGAAAATGTATCCAATGCATGGAATGACTCTCAATGAAACAAATAATAGACAATAGGATGCCCCAACACTCACAAGTCGTATGTTGGTCTTGGTGGATCTATGATGAGCCAACCATCATAAATAACACACAAAAATAATAGACCTTGTCCCAGCTTATATTGTATCAAAGCACACCATGATATAAAATGATCATGGTGACCTTAAGTAGGAATAGTATGGGTTAAAATAAATAAATATTAAAATATAAAAAAGATAAAAAAGAAAAAGAAAAAGACAAGCAATGATCAATAGAAACACAACAATACTATCTTCTACCAAGGTACGAGAAGCCTAAAGGATGGTTTGGATCATGTCAAGTTTTAGGAAGGAAACATCTCATATAAGAAAATGTTTGTTTTTGAGAAGGAAACATTTTTTATAAGACAAGCTATAGACTAAAATGAATTATTCATGATGGTAAAGGATTTTTTTGATTGCATGTTATCTAGGTTGATGTCGATCTCTAAGAATTTACATTAAAAGAACATGTTTCAAGTGTGTTGTTTGATGGTTTGAAGCACAGATCTATGTTTATATGTCTACTTGTATTTATTAATGAGATGGATATGTTAAATATGATATAATATAAGGACAATGAAAAATGGATATGAAAGATACACACAAGAAAGAAAATAAGCATGCACATGAATACAAAGAAAAACATGACCTTGCCCTTAGTCAAGATAAAAACACATTGATTAGCAATTGTGATAATGATAACACTGTTGATATGGGAAGGACACATCCCAAAAATAATGAAAGGATTGGGAAAGACATATATTCATGGTGATAACATGACTAAAGGATAAAGGTTTGCAGCAAGGCTAGGAACAAAACTAATTTGTCAAAAAATGTCACTCTATGTTTGGGAAATAGATCAACACTTTTCTCCAAATATCATTCAAGGAAACCCTATAGATCTCAATCCAAGGATGGAATTTGGGAAAGAGATCTGCAATATGGTGTCCTAGGGTGTGATTAAATACTAAAGAGGGGTTCACCACCAAGCTAGGGCTTGGAAAGGCTAGAAATGAATGTAACATGCAAAGTACAATGCAAAACCTAACTAAATGACCTAGGAAATGAAATTGAAATGTAGAATAAAATACTGAGAAAGTACAGAGGTGCACCTAGGAGAGTGATGAGGTCAAAACAAGCTCCAAAACCCTAAAATGTTTCTATTTAATGCCCATTAGGACTCATACTCTACTATGGTTGATTTAGTCATAAACTAGGATTTATGTGCCAAAACTGGAATCTGTCAAGGACTGATATGAATCTCCTGAAACCTAGAAAATGTTAGTACTGGGACTCATATGCCCAAGGTGGTGATTTAGTCCCAGTACTATGGTTTGGCTAAAATTTTGGTATTCTCTAGTGATTTCCTGTAGCTTTCTTCCTACCAAATCTCTGAGTCTGAAACCCTGATTTGCAACCTATAGGTGACAATGTCGGTAACTTCCTTCAATCTTGTAACTTAGTCTTCAAAGGTTATTCAAGCTCCAAGACACCTAGATCTGCAATCACACATGTATAGAGAAAAAAACTTGTTGATTTCTAGAGGATAGGTGTTTTCCTAGGTCAAACCCCATTTAGTTAATTAAACCTTATGATGAAACATGAAACATGAAACATGAAACATGGAACATGAAAAATGATACCTTAAATTATGTTTTGAGATGTAAATTAGCAATCTAACATGAAGTTTCCATGTAGAATGCAGATCATGATCTTGAATTAGATGTAGAACAATGCTTAATCTTGGATCTTGAATGCTACATCACAACACTAGATCAACAACATGCTTGATGCCTAATGACTTTGATATGATGATGGATCTTGGATTGATGCAACAAATGATGAAGAAATCTACCCTTGAATGGCTTAGAAATTCTCTTGTAAACTCTTGTGATCACAAACTTTCTATTAGGAATTCTCTCTTGAAAGTCTTAGGTGAAAATGAGTGAAATAACATTGTATTTACACTTGTTTATGCCAAATTTCTTGAAATTACAACATTACAAGCTGACATCAAATCTAGGAAGCTAAAATACTGCCAAGAATTTAATTTAAATTAGGTCATTATTAGAGTGGGAATCATACACCGAAGGTGGTGTATGAGTCCTAGTGGCTCAAAATTGGGGCACAAAATCTAATATAGGTCTTGTTTAATGTGAAACTTGAAATTAGGTCTCAAGACCTAGGTGGGAATCAGACACCCAAGGTGGTGTATGAGTCCCAAATCACTAAATCTAGAACGCATGACCCAAAACACTGAATTATGATTGGTCATGTGATAATTGTTGAGATTATCTCTAGAAAAATGCATTTAATAAGGCTTGTGGATGTAAAATAGGGCCAATTAAGGCATATATAAGACCAATTAATTAATAAAACCCTATATTAGTGTAAAAGTGTTAGGATACAATTTACAACACCTTAAATAAGTCGCCATTAAGTCCATTTAGTTTACAAGGGCCCTAAAATTAATGTGAAGGTGTAAATAAATACACTTTACAACACTAAATTAAGGAAAAAATAGGTTTATTTAGCTTAAAGGATCCTAAAACTAATGTGAATGAGTAAAAAAGATTACAACACTAGATCAAGGTGACATTAGGTTCATTTTAACATTAATTATTCCCAAATTAAGTGTGAAAATGTAAAGGGAAACATTTTTCATCACTACATTTAGCCCCCATTTTAGTGAGAGGAGGAACTTACTTCAAAATCACACTAAACTAGACAATCAAGAGAGGCCCAAGTGTATTGATGCAGATGGTCTAGGATAAAAAATATCAAAGGAGGTGTTCAAGCCCCCAGGATCCAAGATCCTACGTCAAACTGACATAAGCACAAAAGGACACACACAAGTTGTATGATATGCAACATCAAGATACACAAACATATAATGTCAAAGAAATAACGATGAAAGAAAAAATTAAAGAAAAGGTGGATCAAGCTTCGCCCATTTGTCTTGCATGTTGTGGATCAGATCTAAGTTTTTTATCCAAAAAAGTACGCTCACTCTTAGGCAACAAAACTTTAGGTTGTCTGGTAGGTGAGTATCCAAAAGAGTTAGACACATATCCAGCGGTATGCACTCACAAGCAAGTGGCTATGGGAAAGTCACGCCTAAGTTCGGCTCCCATACATACAACCATACCAAAGCTATACCTCCTGATAACTTTGATAAGGAACCACACAAAAATGAACTTTGAGCTTCATGAGGCAAGAAAAGCTTTGTATTATTGCAACTCATGAACAAACAAGATGGTACCACACACAATCAAAGTGTGTTATACAAGGTGGCCATATAACAAAAACTATAAATACAAAATAGTGTAAGGTATGTTCAAAGTGATTTTTATTAGTTCATGTAAGGTATCTTCTTAGGGAACATCATGCCTAATGTCTCCAAGAGAGGACAAGTTGAATAAATATCACACTCTCGGACGATATCTAGCCCAATGATACCACCAAGAAAAGGATGCATCACAAGAATAAAGAAAACCACATAGTGAAACATGAGTGTCGATGTATGCCCCCACTTTAAAGCGGTTGCTAACACCATTTCTCTAAGAAATTGCTTTAAAGTAGAAGAAGACATGAGAGCTTGTTTAGAAAGCTCTATGTCAAGTTACATATTCCCGAATGAAATTACATCATGAAAAGGGGGTTGCCCCAAAATGCAATACTAAAGATAACTTAGTATGTCACATGTGAGAAAACTCAAGGCATGTCATCCACATCCCAAGCTTTCACTTATATATACATGGAAGGCAATCAAATAGCCAAAAGAGAATAAAAAAGTGTTATATGAGGACAAGGCTACCTAACCCCTTGCCCCCACTTAGTACAAGGAAAGTGTGAGCCAAGGTGATTGATGAAAAACATGAAAATTAGTATCAATTAGAGGAACTAGGTGTTTCAAAATAAGGAGGACCACCACACTCCTTAAGATTTTGAATTTTATTACCGAGAGCCTTACATTCATTAGTAGAATGACCATGGATTCTATGATATGCGCAAAATGAACTCTTGTAGTAAAAATTCTTTCGTGTTCTTGGAGGGAGGGATATAAAATGATCTTGGAGGAGTCTCAACAAGATACTCTCTTGATCAGTATTAGAGGATTTTCCTTTATTTTCACAGGATTTCATACAAACACTAAATAATAAGGCCTTAGATAAAAATAGAGATAAAGGTGGTAAACCTATATCTTTCTTGAAAGAGTATGGTATAGAAATCTGCTTCATGTGTTCACTATATCCATGTTTAGGATGGAGTTTGTATCCAAGACCATAATAATCTTCCAATTCATATTAAGGGGGTTTATGCTTTTGAGAAGGATTGGATTCTTCAGGAGAACATAAATCCTTTTTAGGTTTCTTAAAGTTATGCATCGTCTTCTCATGATGTATGGGAGTTAAATATCCCCCATCACCACCATGGGGTAATTTTTTTGACATAGAACCAAGCTGAGAAAATGAAACACAAGGTTGTTTTGGTTTATATTGTGAGATTTTGGACTCTCCCATAAAGGATGGTACAAAATATAATGAACCCTAATCTTCACTAGAACTTGTGTTTGAAAATGAATCATTTGTATATGACACTTTGGACTTTGAGGGTGAGAGTTTGGATTCTTTATTGAAACGAGGCATAAAATATAATGAACCCCAATTATCACTAAAGATTTTTGCTGTAGGTGAAAGACAATTAGGATTAACATCAAATTGTATAGGTTGGACTTTTGATTTTGGAATGAAAGTGTTAGGGGAGTTGGGAGTGTTGTGATCGTATCATTTATAGCTTCGTTCATATGCTTCAACTATGTATATCCTGTTGTTATATTCAAATTTCACCTTATGGTGAAGAGTATATGGGACTCCTTTCATAACATGAATCCATGGTCTCCCTAGGAGAAGATTTTATGAAAGAGGTCTTGGCATGATATGGATAGGGGTAGGAAACACTACAGGTCCAACCCCAAAAGGTAATGTGATCATTCATAATGGTTGCCTATTAAAATTTTCAAAGCCATAAATATTAATATCATTAAGTTGAGTAAGACTCTTTTCCATGCCAATTCTATCTAGTAGGTCAATGCTACAAACATTAAGACCTGCTCCATTGTCTATGAGAGAATTCTTAGCTGTGGTTTCATTAATGATCACCTTTATCATCAAGGCTTCATTTTTTTTTGAATCTCAAGTGAGGGTAATTCATGTTTAGGGAATTTGATTTTTGACTATGTGATTTATATATGATCAAATGAGTATGTTACATCATTCAATTTAATAGAAGATTGGATCTCCTCCTTTATTTGTAACATTTCTCAAAATAACCAATTGTATGTAGGTGGTATTTGAATAAGATGTCATATGGATATATTAGCGGGAGTCTTTTTAAGGTCGTCCACTAAATTATGTACAGGAAAAGGAGGAGCACTAGGAAAAATATTTTGAGGCAATGGTAATGAAGCGAGAGTGGTTTGTGGTTGCCTACATGTTTGAGAAACTGTATTATAAGTCGGTTGCTGCAAAAAAAATATATTATCAAGTTGCATTATAGGTTTCAAGAAATATCTTATTTTATTTTTATGTGGTTCACTAGTGGGATGTGACTTAGGAGCTTCGCTAATCAAAGGAGGTCCAATTTGTGTCATCATAACCTCACAAAACTTGTCCTAATTCTCACAATCTCTTAGTGAAGAGGAGTTTAATGTCACTTCATCATCTTCATCTAAGGAAGTCTCAGTACTAGTGTTTGAAAGACATGTGTCAATGTTCACATTTTCTTTCACCATGATATCCTCCCTAGGAGAGTTTTTAGGAGAACTGCAAACTAAATATTCATGACACTCAAAGGTTGGTTCTTCTAAAATATCTTCATCACAAGTAAGGGAGTTATCAATGGTTGGATTATCTTCTTCAATAAGGTTTTTCCTAGGGGAAAAGGGGCAACTAAGATTCTCATGACTTTCAACGATTGTATTTTCTAACATCAAAGTATCTTCTCCATAACTAGGAGAGATACTAGGAGAAGAAAAAATGTGATTGTTATGATTGTCCATAATTTCATTCCTTTCTCATATAATATCTGCCAAAATAGGGTAGGCAGGGGAAGAAACATAAAGAGGGTTGTCATAGATCTTAAAGATTTGATCATCTAACACCAACATATCCTCATCATTATCACAAAAGGGGAAGATGCTAGTTGAAGTCTTATATAGGTAGGTTTAAATGGCCTCTTGTTGTGTTATGTGATCATCATGATTATTTATTGTTATGTCCTCTTGTTTACTAATTTCTTGCCTAATAGGAGAGGTAGGAGGAGAGAAACAACTAGGCTTCTCAAAACTCTCATTGATTGGTTCTTCTAACACCAAAATATCTTCTTCACAACTAGGAGAGATATTAGGAGAAGAATGAATATGATTATTATGATCACCCAAGGTTGTATTCTCTTTCACTACACTAATCTCACTCATATAAGGGAGACTAGGAGAGGGATCAATGACGAAAAAAAAGAGAGAGGAGAGGACTTCATATTCATATGCACTTAACAAAAATTTCTTACAAAATTCAAAAAGATCTTAAAATAGAACATGAAGTATAATAACTATAAATTTTTGTAATGAAAACATGATGTAATGATTGTCCCACAAACTTGAAATGCAACAATGATAGATCAAACATGCAAAAGGATAATGTAATTTTCAAATTTTGAACATGATAATCGATTGATTATGCTATGTAACAATTTGAAAATGAAATTTTGTAAATGCCAATTTGAAATTAAGAAATGCATGAAATGAACTGAATTAACCTAAATGCATGTAACAAAAACTCAGCCAACTGAAAAATGTAGCTAATGACAACAAACATAAGTGCAAAAATGATGTTTTTAATGTTGTAAATGGTAGTTTTAGGTATGGTTTGGGACTAATTTTCTCAGAGGGGCATATGAGTCCCAGTCAGGGTTTTTGGAGCGGTCAAATGCTAGAAAATGTGCAACACATAAATCCCAGAAAGTAGGCAAAACAACCTATACTGGGACTAAATTTCCAAGAGGGGCGTATGAGTCCTAAATTGGGTTTTTTGCACCAATTTCAGCAAATTCTGAGTTGTTTCTAAGGTTTTTAACTTGTATGATGTTTGGACTATTTTCAATTGCAAAATTTTAGTGAAATTTAATGATCTAAGATGCAAAAATGCAGCCTATATTTACTTTCACTAATGCAAGATCTAGAAACCCTAGATGTCAATTAACTAACGCAAAACCTAATGCAAAGTCAATGCAAGCTAGATATAGGATTATGATGCACTCCAAATCAGAAATGAGGTGTTCTAAAGGCTAGGTTCACCAAAATAATTTGTCAAAAAATGTTGCTCTATGTTTGGGAAATAGATCAACACTTTTCTCCAAATATCATTCAAGGAAACCCTAGAGATCTCAATCTAAAGATGGAATGGGGGAAAGAGATCTGAAATAGGGTGTCATAGGGTGTGATTAAAGAATAATAGGGGTTCATGATCTTTCAATGTAGGTGACAATGTCGAAAACTTCCTTCAATCTTGTCACTTAGTCTTCAAAGGCTTTTCAAGCTCCAAGACACCTAGATTTTGCAATCACACATATATAGAGAGAAAAACTTGTTGATTGTTAGAGGATAGGGGTTTCCTAGGTCAAACCCCATTTAGTTAATTAAACCTTATGATGAAACAATGAAACATGAAACATGAAAAATGAAACATGAAACATGAACACTGATACCTTGAATTATGTCTTGAGATGTAAATCAGCAATCTATTATGAAATGGCTATGTATAATGTAGATCTTAATCTTGAATTAGATGAAAAACAATGTTTAATATTGGATCTTGAATGCTACATCACAATACTAGCTCATCAACATGCTTGATGCCTAATGACTTTCATATGATGATGGATCTTGGACTGCTGCAACAAATGATGAAGAAATATGTCATTGAATGGCTTAGAAATTCTCTTGTAAACTCTTGTGATCACAACATTTCTATTAGGAATGCTCTCTTGAAAGTCTTAGGTGAAAATGAGTGAAATAACCTTGTATTTATACTTGTTTATGCCAAATTTCTTGAAATTACAACACTACAAGCCAAAATCATATCTAGGAAGATAAAATATTGTCAATAATTAAATTTAAATTAGGCCCTAATTAGAGTGGGACTCATACACCCAAGGTGGTGTATGAGTCCCAGTGGCTCAAAACTAGGGCACAAACTCCAATAGAGTTCTTGTTTAATGTGAAACTTGAAATCAGATCTTGAGACCTGGGTGGAAATCATACACCCAAGGTGGCGTATGAGTCCCAGATCACTAAATCTAGAACACATGACCCAAAAAATTGAATTATGATTGGTCATTTGATAAATGTCAAGATTATCTCTAGAAAAATGTATTTAATAAGGCCCGTGGATGCAAAATAGGGCCAATTAAGGAATATATAAGCCCAACTAATTAATAAAACCCTAGATTAGTGTGAAAGTGTTAGGATACACTTTACAACACCTTAAATAAGTCACCATTAAGTCTATTTAGTTTACAAGGGCCCTAAAATTAATGTGAAGGTGTAAATAAATACACTTTACAACACTAAATTAAGGAAAAATTAGGTTTATTTAGTTTAATAGGATCCTAAGCCTAATGTGAATGTGTAAAACACATTACAACACTAGATCAAGGAAAACTTAGGTTCATTTTAACATTAATTATTCCCAAATTAAGTGTGAAAATGTAAAGGGTGACATTTTTCGTTACTACAAAAACTAAGGACTATTTTGGATGGCATGCTAGATTGCATAATAATTTTGTATGGATTAGGATTGTTGCATTTATATGGACTAATTTTTTGATTGGATATGATAACTTGGATGGATTTCGCATACGTGGATTGGAAGCTCAAAATCAATGACAAGGGAAAACCACTGTCTTGTGATAAGTATGAAAGGATAAGGGATTTATTTGGTAGAGGATAAGATACATGGGGATTATTGGATGGAGGATTTAGGATATGATTTCTAAGGACTATTTCATATAGGATTAAATTATTTTCTACAAGATATAAGGTTTGATAATTGTATATAGGAAATGCCATGATTTTTTATGGTGCATGGACAAAGGATGGACATGTCAAGATTATTCCAAGGTATGCTTTAATTTTATGCCCCAATCCTTATCAAAATCATGGTAGATAGGGAAGATGAGTGAAAATGATATGGATTGGATGGATGGATGGAAATGTCATGAAAAAGGTATGGAATATGAGATAACTTTCCCCCAAGTATAATGGTGCACATAGATAATTGGTCTTACTCATGACACCTATTTTCCAAGTTTTCATCATGGTATTTATCCAAAGCACCATAAAATGGTTTTCATTATTGGAAAAATTATTTCTCTTTATTATTTTTTGTATTTTTGTATTTTTCATTTTTTTGGGTATTTTCTAGATGATCAGTGATTGTTTTGAATCCTTTGATGGTTTTGATTTAGATGTTGGTGTGATGATATGCCAATAGTGACCTTTATGGAGGATTATTTTCCTTGTTAGGATCATGGAGCTTGCATATAACCCATGGGTGTCATTGTGATCATTTTTGGTACTATGGTTGGCCTTATTTAAAGACATACATCATGATAGAGTGTCATGAGAGTCCCTATGATAATTTTTTGTTGCTACGATGCGATGGAGTTTTGAAATTTAGAAAAGATGTTAGATTATGATGGGTGATGGTAGATGTGGATGGATTATTTGGCATGTTGGATGTAGGGATTTTTATTTTCTAAACTTGGGATGGTAGATGATAGAATTTTGAAATTTGACTGGGATAGTTTTTGGAATCAACAATTTTATATCCCTTGCATGGTAACCATTTTGAAGGAGGTGGAAACTTGTTATATGTAGGAGACCTCTTTGTTGGCAACACAAGGGTAGACAACTGAGAGGGGGGGGTGAATCAGTTGTCATAGAATTTCAAAATTATTAAACTTATTAACCTTTAATCTCAGATCTAATTAATAACAATGAAAGCATGAATCAACAACACATCATAGACACACATGACATCAATATTTTTGCGTGGAAACCCTATTAGGGGAAACACCACGGTGGAGGTTAATCCACAAGTTATACCCTGTTAAAAGTATAGGAAAAATATATGTGGAATGGGCACATGCCTAGAGCTCACTTCTCAAAGGAAGACTCATTGTCTTACATAAAAAATTTATATTAAATCCATCTAAAGAATTTGAACTAAGAAAGTAGCATCTACTAATGCTTGAGTATAGTTTTGGTCAAGCACATGAACACTTCTTCACTTCCTTTCACTCTTCTTCACACTTTGCTCTGCCTTCGAATGATTTGAACCTTTTTTGCACATAGCACTCACACACTTCGCATTTCACACACTTACACACTTCTAAAATGAAGAAACAACCACTTATATATATACGCAACAAGAAATTATATTGCTTTATGTCGGCTTCAACACAATAATAGAATGAATGCAAACTGTCGGCCCAAAACAATAAAGATTATCAATGCGCATCAACCAAGGTCGGCCACAACATAGTAGAGACCCAAAACAATGTCCTTGAACACAAAACACCTTTAAATATTCTTCCTCAAATATCCACAACATGCTTCAAACACCTTGTCGGCCATGAACATGCAAGATAAAATCTCGGATCGCGAGCACAATGATCAATGCCGACGTGCAACATAGATAGAACATTATCTAGAAATGTCCAAAAGCACTTTAGGAATATACACAACAACTCAAATTATCAAAATAACATTATCTTCCTCCATGAACACCATTTGCAGTAACAAAATAGCTGTCAGAACACAAAAACTTATAACTTGCTCAAATCTTCATGCGCACCTCTGAAACTTTCAGAGTAGAAACTAGATAGGCTTGAAAACAAACACTTTACTCCACAACATCTCATTATCAACATACTGAACTTTCTACCATACTGATCTTCACTGCTTCATAGAAAACCTGTAACATATTTTATTACAATTTTCTCAATATCCTCTACATATATTGTCGTAAAGACATTAATGCTAATAGTGTTAACATCAATGACAACCACATATCAGCAACTCGACCACAACATCCAACACTCTTTTCGTGTGGCTCCACATTTTGATTGGATATTGGATTTCAATTTTTTTTGTTTGATCTATTTTTCTTTGGGATCCATTTTAACTTCATTTGTCCACTTGGATTTTTGGGTTTAATGGCTTTTGAAATTTTATTTTAAACTTTGTACTTGTAAGACTTTTATTTTTGTTGGTTCTAACTAGTAGGTTTAAGGTTGGGAATGATGGTTTATGGTGTGGATGTAAGGAGTGTTGAAAAAAATCTTATGGTAAGGACTAAACATGGCCTCCATTTTGATGGTTGTATTGGATGAAGTTGTCCCTAATATCGTGGAGGTATCTCTAACAACATTTGATTTTTTTATTGAAGAATAACCAAGACCTTGATGTCTAGGATTTTCATGAAACTGTACTAGTTCTAGAATGCCTTGCTCATGTAGGCCTAATCCTCTTCCTTGATATTGCATACTCTCAAATATTTTATTTGTGATGGGGTATTTGTTGTTTTAGAAGAAAGATGCTAACCCATCGTTGTGTAGCTAGAAACCATTAATTTTTTCTACTTTCTCATATGCAAGAAAACTCGATTTGATAAAAGTGCATGATCCTAGTTGATAAGATATTATGGCTCTCTCCTTTCTCATGCTTGTCATCTCTTGATCATTTGGTATCTCAATGCAATCTATGGTAGCTTCTATATCTTCTTGTTGGATGTGATTCATGCCATTTATTTGACTATCTATGTGTGCAAGGGAGGCAAGTGTCTCATCTTGGGAAATGGAAGTGGTTGGACTATGGATAGGATCAAATTCAAGTTTTTTAGCATGGATTCCATATAGGTGGATGTGGGGATCATCTTGGATTTATTAATTGATGGTAGGATCTTGATAAAATATAGGTTCATCTTGGATGTTATGATTAGAGATGGGATCTTGATCAAATATTGGATTAACTTGGATATCATGATCATCTAGAGGGGAGATAGACTCAAGGATATGATCCCGATCGAAGATTGGATTATAATGGATATTATGAATATGATCTTCATCAAGGATTAGATTAGATTGGATATATCATGATCATCTATACAGATTTTTGGGTAACTTGATCTTGATTTATCTTGGAGTTTTTTTCATCATTCTTTGGAATTTTCTCTTGACATATACCCAATGGTTTAGACAATAAAATACGATTTTGGACACTGATAGTATTTCCTTTGATGGAATCGATATTTTAGCGTGAGAATAATGAAGTTTGGATAAAATGATATTTTATGATATTTATAGGTGATGAAGGGCATGATGGTGGGAGATGTTTGGATGGTGTAGGATTAGAAATGTGATGGGATTCCCTAACTTTGTTTTCATATCATATTTTAAGATCCTTTAATATTAGACCTCAAAAGAAATGGCCAAATGTGTTTTTATTGGATGGATTTGTGGATTGGGATGGAGTGGATTGTAATGGTTTCATAGATGAAGGATTGGGATAGGAGGTGGAGGCTATAAGACTTTCTTGGTTGGTGATGGGGATGAAGATTTGGGATATGCATGGGAGATAGAGATTTATGATATGGTTTGGTGTTGAGGAAGGCTTTGGATGGAGAATTAGTTTCTCTTGTCAAGGTTAGGATTAGGATAAATAATGGATTATTTTGGGGGATTAATGGTATAGATTGTGTTAACTAGTTCTTGATTTTGAGGGTAGATGGATGGATGAATAGAGATTATGGGTTGTTGGTAAGTAGTTTGGAATGTTTCCTAGGTTATTGGCATGGATGATATATGGATGGGTGACTAGGGAATTTGGATTGTTGGGAAGGAGGGTAGATGGATGACTGACTAGGAATTCTGATTTTTTGGTATTAATGGATGGATGACACTTGCTTAAGGAAATAAAATCTAAGGTTAATAATCTAGTTGATCAAAAAAGACTCCCATCATCATCAAAGAAGAGGTTTTCAGTTTGATTAAGGAGACTATCAAGGTAAGATGAAGACATGGTAATGAGTTTGGATTGTGATGGATAATGGGATGGTTTAGATGGATAAGCTGGAAGATTTTGGTTTTGGATGAAAATGATGGTTTGGTTGGCATATAAAGGTTGGATTATAAACCTTAATGCAAGGTAAAGATAATAAATCAAATAACTTTTTTAGTTTTCGATTTTTCAATTTGTTTTGAATTTTTGGTTTTTTGAATGTTTTTGGGTTTTTGAAAATTTGAAAACCTATATTAATAAAAAGATAGAAGATTAAAAAAAATATAAGGCTTAAGAAGGATAAGGTCCTCATTGGGATTTAAATGGGTAGGTTTTATTCTAACAATAACATACACAAAAAACACATGGACAAGCCTAGAATTAATCAAGTAGGAGTGTTAACTTAATGTAGGCCCACTTACCAAAGATGTAATACCTTCAAATGAATGGGTTACTAAGGTATGAAAAGGTCATGTACCACCTCTACACCCTTTACCTTGGAAGGAAAAGTCCCTACAAGGAATAACTATCACCTCAACAAGAGAAAGTACACAGTGAGTAACTTTAGGCATGATATTGTACCCTACACCACACTAAGCAACGGTTGAAAGGTATTAAACTAGGATATACAAGATTTATAGGGGAATGATTTATATGCCACAAGGGCACATTAGGCCTAATCCATGAATTTGAAAGTGAAAGAAATTCAAAAAGCTGGGAGAAGAGAATAACCCACCCTTCTCCTTCACTTCCCCAAGGTATAATTTTTTTAGGGGCTTAGCTTGAGTGAAAAAATCACTTCCAAGAGGTGTGTCTTTTAATTCACCCCCCCTCTATTTATATTCTTTTGGAACACTGGAGTTGAGGTCATCCTCTAGGGTGATGAAATTTCTAGACACCCCCCTAAAAATAAAAGGAAAAATTGGTGTTTCCAATTCTCAAGATCACACTAGTGTGTGAGAGAAGAGCATACACACACACACTCTTTCATGATTAAAAGAAACTTGTTCTTTATGTAGCCACATTAAAATTCCTATTATTCATTTTAATCCTTCATAGAAATGGCTTGAAAGACATACAAAATAAGAAAGGCACACAAAAAATAAAATGGTCTATAAAATTATCTTCATAATGTCATCCTACAAAACCAATTTCATTAGAAGTTATATTTTTCTCTTTGGCTTACGAAAAATGATTATTTACATGTTTTTCTCTTTCATGGTGAAAAAGTGTTGCATTCAATGATTAGTTAAAATATGCAAAATATTATTTCAAACTGAAAACTAACTACACCATTAGACTCCTTATAAAATTTTGATAGATTTTTTTAAAAAAATCATCAAAATACAAGTTTGCATGTGTTTGCTTGAAGTTTGAAACTAAAACACTCACCTTGACTGATTATGTATGATTTATGGTTTCTGATTTGTCAATAAATAACCTGATTCATAATGTTCAAATCAAAAATAGCTTTCCAGTGCTTATAAAAAGTTGACAATCTGATTAGTGGTTTGAAAGTTATGCTTATTTTACTGTAGGTTGGCATTTTCAAAAATTGCAAAGATGAAGAAAAAGCAATTTGGCTAAGTTATTAAACATCTATCAATTAATTTTCTAATCATTAAATAAAATAAATTAATTATCAATGTAAGAAATTAAGATGTGTAGCAATAAATTTTCAATCCAAAAGTACAAATCCATAAAAATGTACGGATTGACCTGGAGAAAGCATCTAAAAATAATGTTTTTAAAGCCTAAAATGTTATCCTACATCAAAATATGGTCTATTATATATGAAATTCATTTCTTGACCCTTTCAGAGACAACTGTGATGTTTGTTTCTCCTCAAGAAGCTCCTAAAAATATTGATTTTGATAACCTCTTGAAAGTACTTGCGACCTGCAAGACAAAGAAAAACACCAAAAACACACAGATAACAAGGTTAGTTAAAAAAGGCTCTAGTGTTCATGTTGGGTTCACCAAAATGTATGCATTGAAATTAATAAACTATAAATCAAATAAAAATGAAATCAAATTAATTCGTAATTTACCTATCACATTCCAAACCTCAAAATAAGTTGATGTGATGTTGTTTTGCCTTTGGACATGGATGCTAAATCACTATGGAATAACAGTAAACTTGATTGATGATTGATTGATTTTCATTGATGATATATTTCGACAAAGTTTATTTGCATAAGAGGTGAGATATCAAATGATGAAGAAAAGACTATATTTATAGATTGAGGAAAAATCAAATTAAAGATGAGGATAAGAATAAAGTCTTTAGTTAACTAGAAAATAAGTGGAGTCAACTCAACTAATAAATAGAAAATTTCCATTTCAAACATGACGATATAATATTGATATATTTGATTTGATTGATGGATAATTGTGCACGTGAAGTTTCCAATTTCATGCTTAGTTAATTGATGAATATTGAAGAGGATTCTAAAATGGAGAAGAGTTAACTTGTGAGAGAAGATTGAGGTTTTAATATGAAGAAGAGTTAACTGATCATGGAAGGAAAATTTGACTGAAGAGAAAAGAGGAGTTAAGCGATGAGTGAAAATGAAAATTATTTGAAAATATAAACTAGCTCACATTTAATTAAATAATAAAGTATTATTTAATTAAATGGATATATGGGAATTATTAATTAATAAATGATTTTTGATGTGATAAATGGATAATAAGAACCCATTTAATTAAATAATAAAATATTATTTAATTAAATGGACAATAATTATTATTTAATTAAATGGACAATGGGATTAAATGGAAAATAATTATTATTTACTAAATAATAATATGTTTTCTAAATAAAAGTGGCAAGGCCACTGTAAAGATAGATTATATTAATATGTAGCAAAGATGATACATAGCTGGAACAAGTAGAGTAAACTCAAAATTCTTTCCCAATATTAATGTTGTTGATACAAGGCTGGAGCAAGAAGGATAACATCAAAATGCTTGCTCAAAATTAACATAATTTAGAACAACAAAGCATTACTTGACCAATATTATCTGAGTTTGTATTGTTGGCATTTTTTGTCATTGATGCCAACACTTGGTAATTTTGTTGCACATGATTGTGAAGGAATTTTTTTGGTAGCGACTTTTATTGATTTTAACACTATGTTTGGTTGTCATTGATGTTAGCACTTGGTGAGTTTGTTAGCATTACTCTTGGGAAGATTGCTGCATATGTTTGTGATATTTTGTTTTAAGTAATGTTGAAGGTGGAGAGATGTTTTTTATGATCTCTAGTATGTTTTATGCTCTCTCCTATTGTTATCGAGGAAGTATGTGGTGCTGCAAGAAAACTATGGCCTCCACAAGTTGTGAAAAGTTGTTGTTTTAGGAATCTATCTTTGAAGTCTATTTGATAGAATGCTTTGCATTCCTCTATTGTTGACGATGTTGACTTGCAGTTTGGGATTCAATTTTTATGCTCTACGAATGTTGCACTCCTATCTTTTCTGGTCACCAGTGTTGTTGAGGAGGGTTATGTGAGTTGCAGAGGTTGGTAGTGTTGTTGAGGAGGGTTATGTGAGTTGCAGAAGGTTGGTAGTGTTGTTGGTTGTCTGGATTGGTCCAGAAAATGATCCACATTTCTTTGCATTGATTTCTCTACTCCTGTGGCTTGGTGAATGTGATTTTAGTGTCTTTCCAGTGTCTCAATTCCAATTCATGTGTTGGAATGGTCTACAAGTTGATTTGTTAATGTTATATCTCATGATTGTGCATTTTATATTTTTGTGATTAAGTGTTATGTTCCTATTTGGGTTGTACTGACTATTGATGGCATTATAGTATGAAAAAAGTTTTTCAAAGTGTTGTTGGATGTTCAAGGAACATATCTATATGATTCGGACATCAATGATTGATCTCTTTGGTATTGCATTATGTTTTGAGTTGGATTTCTAGTTTATTTGTGGATATTTGGTTGATAGGGCTTGTTTTCTTGCTTGTGCCATGTACTTGGAGGTTTGTGCCAAAATTTGAAGTTTTGTTAAGATGTATTTGGGTCATGACCTATCTTGGTTAGAACCACATTGAGAAAATTCAATTGTAATTATATTTTGGGTCGACTAGTTGTTGTGCTACATGTTTCCTTTTTGTCGACTTGGGTTGATGTGCACCAGTGTGTAAGTTGTTTGGGATCACATTGGAGAATACAATAAGATTTTTTTGGTCCTTTCTATCCCTGGATAGGATTGCACTATTTTTTTGTGGCCAACTTGGTGGGATTATTGTTTATCTTCTTCTTGGCTGACCCAGTCGATTTTTTTGAGGTCTTATGGTGGATATAAATGCAAGAAAATTTTAGATGCAAGAAGAGTGAATAAGAGTGTGCATGTAAGAGTGCTGAATTCATTTAATATATTGCAAAATAAGTGCAAAAGTGTGTGATAGATCAGATGTGCTATAATTCCTTAGTCAGCAAAGTGTTGTCTTAAAAAATATTGTAATTTTCTATAATCTTTTGTATCTTTCTTTGAGATAGTGAATCTCATCAGGTCCTTTCTATCTTTCCTTGGAGTGGTGTGCTTCAATTCTGCAAGTCCCTTGTATCTTTCCCCAAGGTTCTGTGCCTTAGTTTGTAAGTCTTTTGGAAGTGATCCTTTTGTAAGTAGTGAGCTTCATATATTGTGAGTTAACTCTCACTATGGTTTTCCCTCTTTGGGTTTTCCACGTAAATCTAGTGTTAGCTTGTGGATGTGTGTTACTTGTCTCATTTTTAATTGTTTATAATTTGGTTAAAGGTTGAATTGTTATATCTTTACTTGCACTATTCTTAGCAAAAGAAAGAGGGAAGGTGCTTAATTGTTGACCAGACATAATAGAATTTTGGGCACTTTAATCAGATACATTAAATTGCAAATCAATAGGCATTTAGAGTAATTCTAACACATTCATTTGCAACTAAATAGGTATTTAGAGTAAGACAATTTTTTATTCTCTTCACTGGTCATCAAATAGAGAATAGGTATCCATCATTTTATTTTTATAGGAACCTAAACAATTCTTGTTGTAATATCATGTTAGTAAAATCAAGAACATTTATAGAATGAAACACAAAATGATAATAATATTATTGAGTTCATCTTGGAATTTGTTACACTATATTTTTTATAAAGTCTTTCAAATATAAAGGAATGTAACCAATTATTAAATAATAAAAATAAACAACAAATTATTAAGATGAATTTATTAACAACAACCTTAATGTTCCAATATCTAGGAGTTTTAGTAAAAGCCACAAGAGAAACCAAATATTATAGAATAATTCTATTCTATCAAAGGATGCAAATGTACAATTTAAGTACATGAATATGATTGATTATCATTGATTAGATTACAATGAGAACCTCTTAGTTGTATAGGTCAATGTGAGAGATATGACTGTAACATAAGATTGACAATGTGTGTTTTAATCTTATGACTTGAGACATAAAGTGATAATGACCTAAGAATTCCCTAAGTAAACTAGTGGGAATAGGACCTATAGGTAAACCAATTTGATTAAATATTCCATTCACACCACAATAAGTAATAGATCTATTCACACTAACACTCATAATAAGAAATATTGGCATAACAAATTTGATATAATGTTAAAATATTCATGACATAAATTGAGCTATCTATTTTGCATCCATGGAAAAAATACACAAAATTGATTTTCCTTAGGTGATTATAGTTTTTGTGACTTATAAATGATTATCAATTTCAACCTTAGAATTTGTTGATGTTAGATGGAGACATATGTTAGAATCTTGCATGAACCTTCATGTTGCATCCATGAGTGAGTGATTACGGGTCACATAGAACATGTGTGTGTGGAGGCAAAGTTTATGATATTGCATCACATATCTAAATTTGGCTAGTTGATATTGTAACAATTTTCACAATTTTTAGACTACTTCATTATTGGGTTCATTAGAGGATAAAACTTACTTTTGGGTATAAAGGATTTGATTAGCAGTTAAGTAGGGTTAAGATATAACACCTTTGAAAAATATTTTTTTCTATGGGGTATAAAATAGGTTTTTGAAAGCGCCTCAACCATTGTACAAGGAAGTAGAGAAGTTGAAACGACATACAAAAAAAACAATAACCAATCAACAAATAAGTTGTCACTAAAAGAAAATAGTCCAAACACCAAAATATGAACCCCAAAAGTAAACTCAATAGGACCAAATAAGTTAAAGTTGGTTTATAGCCACATTCGCTTCCCACTCTTCTTGCAAGAAGTATAGGAGTTGCTTTTAAGGGCCTCCTCATTGGATTTTGTCTCTCTTCTTATTTCTTCTAGTTATTGAATTGGGATAAACATGATGAGTATACTCCATTCTATCATTTAGCTACTTGATACTTTTAGAACTATTATTTATACTGGTATCAATAACTTCCACAACTCTCTTAAGGTTGGATTTAGTATCTTGTAAATCCTTTCCCAAAGAGAAGATCATTTATTCTTGTTAGTATTCTCCACTTTCAACTTGGTAATCTCTTACATGGATTCCTAGTATTTGAAAGAGCTCATCAACCTTGAACTTCTTAACCACGCAAGAAGTTTTAAGGTTTAACTTATTAATTGCAATGAATAACTACTTTGATATTTTATGGCCACTGAATCTAGTTATTTTATTTACTAGTATGCTCACCACTAAAGAAACATCACTAATAGAAGATAAGGGGCATGAGAAACCAACAAGCTCAAAATAAAGGCTTGAGAATATTTTTTCCACTTCAAGGAATTTATCCCTAACCCCCATACCAGCCACATCTAACCCCTTTCTTTTACCTTTGGTTTGAAATTTTATGCCCCCTTCTAGAAAAGTGTTAACATATTTAGCTAGGTTTATCACCACCTTATCCTCCCCTTTACCCTCAACCATATATTGAGGAGAGAAGATAGATATACCCTCACAACCACTAGTCAAGTCTCATAGTTACTCTCAATATCTAGAGATTTCAATACAAAGTAACTATTCTCATAAATAGGGGAACCACAAACTTGGACGCTATATTAACTCTTCTCTTGGGAGGAATCAACTATTAAGTGAGAGGGTCTCAAATTATTTTTGTGGTGAGGGGGTTTATCAATATCAATACCAATACTACCATACCCTAAAGCATGTTAGAGATTTAAAGAAATAATGTGTTTAATGATCCAAATGATGAGGGAATAATGGAGGGGCATGTAACCATCACCATGAAATAACTCTAAAATACAATACTCAAGGGAGAACAAGAGGAATAAAAAAATATTACTAACAATTTTTGACATAAGTGGTTCAATAACATGAGGTGGTAAAAGAACAAAACCTTGAACGGAACTCTAGGGTAACATATACCATCAATTGGAGGGCCACCTCATCACAATACTAGGCCACCAAATATCTTGTATGATTGAATTAAAGGGTCTCCAAATTCTTTCATTCCCTTAAAAAAATGTCCATGACATCTTCTCTAGAGCACCTATCCTTGTACTCTTTTCTTCTCTTCATGAATAAACCTGTAATATGATAAATTATCTCCTCTACCACCTCAATAATCTAATCCTACATCTTAACTATATCTGTGTACTAATTATTTACAATCTCAACCAAAAGAGTGGAATATTATTATTAAGTCTTTTCGTATACATCATGAGACCACCTTTTCATTAAGTCTTTTGCTGATGATGTATCTCATAGTGTGATTCAAAACATTGATGGCAAAAATTAACAACACAATTGAATCCATAAAACACATTCAAATATCTTATCATTATTCTTTACAATATAAAAATTAATAGGCTCCACTTTATTATGATCCACTCCTATATTTCCAACAAGTATAAATGACAAAAAAGTGGGTCCCCACCTCTAAAATTATATGTGGGTTCTTTGTTTCCAACAATAAAATCTAAAATTGTAAACCTTAATTTTTGAATTATGCATATGGTTCCAATCAAATCTATGGTATCCCCACCAATAATGACCATGAAGGTCCTTAAAGGACCAAGAAAATTCCCAAGAACACATCAAATTATTCCCTTTGAAATTTAGGGAAACTAACCAAGCATGTTTAATATTTTTTAGCTTAATTTTCCATAAGTACATGAACTTCACTAGGGAGACCAACCTCACCAATCTAATTTGAGTTTCCCCTCTAATAAAATTTAATTAAATATGAATAAGTCTTATTAATTTCTCTTGTTGGATTGAAATAAAACTTTATAGAAATTTTATATTATATTTAAGACTTTATTTGATGGTAACCAAGTTCATTATCTAATTGAGGATGTGCGAAACTTCACCCATGTGGTTAACCAATATATTTTTTAATTATATGATAAGGAAAATTCTATCATATAAAGGGTTTTATAATATTAGAAAATTCCTAAAGACAAAATTCACATAAAGATGTTGGAAAATCTATTTTTCTAATGAAACCATTTTCCTTAATTTTCTTTGTATTGAACTCATGTTCATGGCTAAACTAGAAAGCTTCATTTTCCTTGGATATTTTTTCTCATTTACCCAAGAGATGTAGATGGTTGGAAAAATTACCTCAATTCCATGTAAACATGAGATTATGGTGTGTGTTGTAATCTTGCATAGCCCCTTTTTTGGATTTGTGTTGTTGTGAGTGTTATGAAGGTAGGCCCATAAGTTGTTGCTAGGTATAGCCTAACAAAGTGTTCGAGATCATTTTGGGTGTTTTGAATGAGCACATGATATCATTAAAATTTTCACCCATTTTGGTTTGATCATGCTATCAAAGATATTAGGGAGAAAACTTATATTTTTTTACAAATAAGTTTTTGATAAGTGATTAACTATAGTTGGGTTTCAATTCCATGATGAAACTTGGTGAAAAGATGGTCTTAACCTTGTTAATTTTATAGTGTTAGATTTATATTAAAATAATATTTTAAAGGTCAATCAAAGAGCTAGATACTGAATCTCAAGAATTATCTATCATAATATAATATTGGTCTTTGATATGCCTATTTAATCTTTATTCAATAAAATTTGACCCAAATAAGACCCAAAATATGGACTAATATTTTTTTTTTGTGCATGTGCCAATGTCAGAGATAGCCAACAAGTATTGGTATTGTCATTGCGGGTAAGTGACACATGGTACCAACCAATTAATAATTTTTTTGTGAAGATGAATGAAGTGGAAGATAGAGTGATGATGTATTACATGAAAACAAATGGAGTGAAGTTGAAACCATGTGTTGCGAGAGTGAATGTGAAAGGGATTAAAATAGAGTCAAGTCAAAGGGAGGGTATGCATAACACACATCCCAATCATCTCAATTAAGATACATTCACTAACAATAAGAGTAGTAATACTCAAGATCTATTCATAATATGACAATTATGTGAAGCCCCAATATGGATCCAAATGATATTCAACTAATATGTTCAAGTATTATGATCCTATTAATTTTTTTGGCATCAATCTCCATTAGAACACGCCATGCATCAATAAGATCATACATAATTATTTTAAAAAGGCAACACAATAGTTATAAACTTGCTCCAAGAAAATTTAATACGTAATTCAACTCTAGATGGTGGAAAATGTTATATCCATTGGATCAACATCCAAATATATACATCCACTAATAATATACTATTAATCTCTTAATATCTAGTGCAATCATGGATGGAGAGTCCAAAAAGGACTATCCAACTGTGCAACTTAGAGTCAACATAGTGGAAAATAGCACAAGAAATCCTCAACAATCATAAATCTTTATTGATTCAACAACTTGCAGTCTTACATGCATCATATGTGAAATAACTAGGGCTCAAAGTCCCATCGCAAGGGCATTACAACTGGCAATAAGGCCTTATTCAGTAGTCGATTCTAAATACTCGAAGTATTTGAGTTTTAAGCCCAAACCTAATCTCTAACTAAACTACTTTCCTATAAATTACAAGTGATCTTAAATATGATTATCTAGCTCTAATAATGGTCTATGTCAGCCTTAAGGGTTTACAAACACCAATGAATGACCAAGCGTTTAGGTTGGCTTTAAAACATGAAAGATAATCCTTCACAAGATGAAATATATTGTGGATCTCCAAGAGAGATCCCGTTGGACCCAAAATTATTGTAGGATGTTCTATTAAGTTGTACACACTTTGAAATAGGTCCGCACTATGAACTTTGGACTAGGTCAGCCCCAAATACTCTACTGAGAATGACAGTGAAATTCTGAGAGAAATAAATTTTTGAAAGTAAATGCAAATCTCTTGAAATATAAATATGATGTAGATGACCTCATGTAGATTTTATATCCTGCTCTGTAATATGAGGAATGATAATGCAATGAAATGTGGAATGAAATACTGAAATTGCTACAGACTGAAATGGAATAAAATAAATATTTTTGGTTGATACAGGATTGCTTTACAACTAGGGATTATCCTACATCAATATCCTTTATTATAGATATTGAAATCCATTACTTTGAAATGGTCATAGTTCATGAAATATGAAAATTTCATCTTCGCCACTTATAGGGTGCTGGCAAGAAGTTGAGTCAACTTTTTGGCCAAAAAGTGGAAGTGTTTTCCCTCATTTTCAAAATTTGACACATTTGACCTTAAAATTTGAAGCACTTAGAGATGGAATCTTCAAAAAATTCACTAATCATAAAATGTAGTACTCACAGTCTTGTTTCCAAATATGTAATTTATTTCAATACCCAGATGGTACAAATTGAGTTTCAATGGGCATTTCTAAAAACCATTGTTTAAAAGTCACTTTTTTTCTTACCATGCCATGCAAGTGTACGTCATCCATATTTTGACCTAAATTATCGTATTTTTTTTAATCCTTTTGGAAAAATATTTGTAACTCACTGAAGCACGTTTTTTATAATTTTTTGTAATTTTTTATTGAATATATTTTTTTTAAAAAAATTATTGGTCATATTTGGTGTTTTGAAAAATCATCATGTACGTCACACATAAGATTACCTTAACTTATCATTTTTTTATTTTTTTAAATTTTTTTGAAAAGAATTGTCTGAAGTACGTTCTCATGCAATCCGTTCGTCAAAAAATTATGTTAATAAAAAGTTATTAAAATACTAAAAACCCTTGATAATTCAAGTTTATGGACCTGTTTCATCATAGATTAATTAAAAAATAGAAAAAATAATCCAATTGTAAAAAAATTACATATTTGGAATCTGTACTGTCTCATCTATAATGGGTTTTAATTTTGTCAAAAAATTCTGCAAAAAAAGTCATCAACAATATGTCCAAACTCACTATTTTTCTCTGACATTGTTAGGACCTTCAACTTGTAGGTCAAACAAGTCCTAGTATGTCTTCAAATCCCTCTTTCAATGCTATGGAGAATGTTTCAATAGGCACAAATCCAAGTATGTCTTAAAATCCACATTTTAGTGAAATGAAAAATTCATTTGTAGAAGTTTTACAAGATGTTGGACTTAACAATTTGACATTGATAATATTCAGAGAGATGATTTTTTTATAGAATTAGTTGAAAATACATTAGAAAATGAAAATGAATTTTTTTTAAATGTTGTTGAAAATGAAAAAGAAAAATCTTTTGTTAAAAATTAAAATGAGAATGATCATTTTGTTGAAAATGAAAATGAAAACTGTTTTGTTGATGAAAATGAAAATTAGAACCGTTTTGTTGATGAAAATGTAGATTGTTTTGAAGTTGAAAATGAAAATGAAAATGAAAATCTAGAATGTGATGTTGAATTTAGTGAAAATACTTTTAAAAAAATTGAAAGTGATGTTTTGGATAATCTTTCAGGCAATATTTCTTTGAGGAAAATAAGAACACATGTGAATAAAATATACAAAAAATTCTTTTATTGTAAAAAACTTGCATTTCAATGTCAACTAATGATGCAATTGATGAGAATGCAAAAAATGAGGAAAATAATGAAAAATCTAGGCTTTTTTGTTAAACCAAGAAGAAAATATCAATCATTAAAAAATGCTATGTCTATTGTTGCTAGTTCCATTCAATCTATTGGAAAAAATAGTCAATCTAAAGATTAAAATGCAACAAGAAGAGCTATAACAACTGCTATAGTTAATAAAGCAACTTTGAATAAAAGAATGGTAAGCAATATTAGTGAAGTTCTACAAATACATCTTAAAACATTACTAAGAGTGGAACAAAGAAGAGAAAGTATAGAAAATGATCCAATTAACCAATGTTGGAATTTTAGTGGTTGACTCCCGAGGTTTGACATGAAATTGAATGTTCAAATTAAATGTTTGATTGAAAAATATTGGCATGATAATACTAGGGTATCATCTAATGCTAGAGATGTTTTAAAACTAAGAATGGGGTCTAAATTTCATGATCCTCATCCAAAACACCTATTAGATACTACACAAACTGAATTTTATAGAAAATTTTGTGGTGATTTAGTGTTACCTGGTAATATTAAAATAAGTCAAAGGTCTTTTGAAAAATGTAAACCATAGTATGCAAAAATTAATAAGCAACTAATATCTTGTTGTTGTAAAACGCATGTTCAATTTCATTATTTTTACGATGTTTTTGATATATATGTTGTACTTTGCATACTAACATGATTATACATGAATGTGGTATTAATATGCCACTTGAAACAATAAGGGAGTTTATATCAGGTTTGTTTTGTGAAAGATCTAATGGTAAATTATTTTATCTAAGTTCTTGTATTTCTGGACAATGCACTAGTTGTGGAAATCTTTCATTCTTAAGAATTTGTATGCATGAAAGTATTGATAATGATTTTGGACAACAATTAGTAGATGTTAAAATATTTAAGAATGTTGACTATTCTTTAAAAGATGAAAAAATAGGAAAACATTGTGATTTAGTTACAAAAAAAGTTAGTGTACATGCATTCATGAGTGAATTTAAGAATAATATTGTACCAAAATGTGCCATGCACTCTCAACATGCTCGATGGCTTGATGGCCAATTTCACGCATGTAGAAACACATTTCCAATTGGTAGTATACTTCCATTGGTTGATTTTGCAGAAAATTATACTCTAACTCTGCAAGAGGAAATTCAATCACAATATTATAATTCAGTGCAAGTAGCTATGTTTTTCCATATTGTTTATAGACATGTAGATGATAACACAGAGGATGATAGAAAATTTTTGAGGGAGTATCATTTTCATTTGATTGACAACTGGTTACACTTGTCAGAGTTTGTTCAATAATGTTTCAATATATTTTATAAAAATTTAAGAGAAAGAGGAATCCAGATGACAAAAAACCTCATATGGTCAGATAATTGTACGGGGCAGTTCAAGAATGCTCGAATTTTCTATTGGTTAAGTAGGGTTCACAATGAAATTAATGTCCAACATATATGGATTTTTTTTAAATTTGGGCATGGTAAATGAGAACATGATGGAGCTAGTGCATCTGTCAAAAGATTCTTGCTAGAGAATAATTAAAATTAGGATGCAGTAAAATTTAAAGATGCATGTGGGATTATGGATTGGTGCAATACAAGATTATTTGCACATGGTTCGAGTGAGTACTCTATAGTTCGTCGATTCTTTTGGTTGGTTGAAGAAGATAATATTCTACTTAGAGTTGACTGTGTAGACACTTAAAAATGACCTAGGCCAGCAAGCTCTATTTTACCACTTTCGTCCTAGAATAATTATGACATTTAATTATGTCCTTGGTCCACATTCAACCATTAATTAAGTAATTCATTATTATTTAATTAATTCATGTCTATTGTATTCCTCATGATTATTAAATAAATAAATTTTATTTATTTATTCAATATGTCATTAATTGTCTATTGTCTTCTTACAATTAAATAAATTTATTTAATTACCTTTATTCATTTATTCTTCCTGATTATTAAATAAATGAATTTTATTTGTTTATTTAATATGTCACCAATTCTCATAATTAAATGAATTTATTAATTTATTTAATTATTGGTCATAATCCTCTAAATTAAATAATTATGTTTAATTATTTAATTACCTAATTTAACACTTCTCTCATTTTAAATAAATGAAATTATTTAAAATGATTTCATTTTATTAACTGTCACTTCATTTTAGTAAATAATCTGAGAAAGATTATTTATTGTCACATAAAATCCTTATTTTGAATTAATTTAATTCAAAATGGTAATCTTCTTCCAAAAATTAAGTAATTGAGAAAATTCTTGATTTTCCAAATCTACTTTTTAGTTCAACTCTTATCTTATTGATTTTTCAAATCTTACAAATCAAGCAGTCTTATCTTCTTGATTTTTGAAAATCTTTATCTTTTTTGATGAATTATCACATTTATGCTCGACCACCGATTTGATTTTATCAAATGACATCTCGACCACTCATTTAACAATCTTGCCCTAACCCTAATTAGGGATTGCCACATGGAATCTCGTCCACTGATTTTAGGCTTTGTCAACTTTTAATCTCATTCGCCTATCCAAAATTGCATTTTCTATAAAATGTCAATTTTGCTCACAATTTAGGGACAACTTGATTATTATAGACATTTTATGCTTAGAATTTACTTTGCATTTAGCTTATTTAATTTGATTATTTTCTCATAGGCATAGTCATTTTTCATTGGTATTTTGTCATCAAATCCTTCAAAACTTGCATATGGCTTGGTCACAATCATTTTCTCACACACACAAATCTAAGGGCAACAATCATACACTGCAAGCTAGAAGGTGCTATGGAGGTGAATCATGGAAGCTTCAACGAATATCTAGTATAATCGTTCTTGTTCTAAGCTTTCTTTGTGCTTCATAATTTCTTTGGGCTTTTGTTTATTTAATCTAATCCGCTAAAACTTACTTGAAAAATAACCCATTGATACAGACTGTGAGACAATCAGTGGATCTACTAAATGGCATTCATTTAGGAGTTCGACAACAAGCACATGGACTATCAGACAAGGGAGATTTCATGTTTTTGATATTTTTGTATCTCAAGAGATTGGGAATCATGTGAAAATACATAATGGGTTGAAGAGTGGGAGCAAAGATCATTAACACCTGCACAAGCACACAATCAATATGAAAGAACTATTGAAGAAAATGATAAAGTGTTTGCATCTGAAGACTATGACCATGTTTCAAACCTTGTACAAGAAGGTAATTTAATTCAATTTATTTCACTTTATTAAGTTATTTTCTAATACTAAATTATTTATATGGATACGCGCAAGTTATTAAATTAAATTTTGTTTGCAGGACATGTGTATGTTGTTGTTGCACCTAAGGGGAGTGAAGACGAAACAAAATATTGTTTGGTTCATTGTGTGGATACTAAACATAATTTAATAGCACCTCGAGAAGATTATGATGGCTATCATTATCCAACAGGTATGGTGATCCCCTTAAGACATCCCCTTAAGCAAATTTTGAAAACAAGTTTTTGATCCCCTTAAGAAATTTTTTAGAACAAGTCTTTAATCCCCTTAAGAAAATTTTGAGAACTTATTTGATGATGGTTTTCGTGTTTTCCAATAGGATCGGTGGTGGTTGTTGGCACTTGGCTATAAAAATACCTGATAAGGAAGAATGGTCTACCTGCATTCGAAGATTATGAAACGCATAAAAATATTATACACTATTCACATTTGGTGGTGGCAACAAATATAAAACTAGATCGGTATTGTGGAAGACCTACAAATAAAGTTCTATGGAAGAGCATAAGACAATCATAGATGTGTTGCAAAAAAGAGAGGATGCAAATGGTACAATGGAATAAGTAAATATAGGTAAATATAGTTTTAGTTTTATATTGTCCTTTAAATTAGATTAAATACATGTTTTGATATTGATCAAGTGTGTTATTAGTTGAAATTGATTTACATTGTCCTTTTATAGATCCTTAAGCCATAATCACAAAAAGGAGAGTCCATGTAGATTCAACCTAGACAACATGGAATACTTGGTAAAAACAGGTAATTATTAGTTAAATTATATTTAAATACATGTTTTGATTATATATATTGATATTTCTTGTACATTAATAGTTAAAATTGGTTTATTATCCTTTTTTGTATCCTTAAACCATCATCACATTGATCTCATACTTTGAAACAAAAAGGAGAGGATGTCTGGATTCAACCTACACACATGTGTGGAATACCTTTAAATATAGTTAATTGAGTTGTGTACATATAAATTGTTTTATATAAATTAAAATATGTAATTTTTGATGATTTCATTGATATTGGTTGTCCCTTTTTGATATCAGGTGGCATGAAGACCTACTACATTCTGGGCACGAGTTTGAGATGTTCTTGAGATGGCATAGCCAAATTTTGTAAATATTGTTTTGAGATGACATATATGTACATACATACTAACACAATTAAACATTTTGTACAAATTACAAATGCATGTACATACACAATTATACTCTATGTACTTGTATGTATCAAAATTAATATTCTATATATTTTGTTTGTTAAATGTGCATATTTTCCTACTTTGAAACTTTATATTTAATTGTATAATCACTAAATATCATGTATAAATTATTGTTCAATTAATTATATCCTTAAGATTTCATATTAGGACCCCTTAAGACATCCCCTTAAGACGTGTCGTAATTAACACATATCCTAAATATTATACTTAATTATATCATTTATTATGATGAATCACCCTAAAGTATAATACTTGTTTATATCAATTAATATTTATACTTCATTATACTCTTCTTTGATCCCCTTAAGACATCCCCTTAAGATGTGTTGTATTAGCACATATCCTAAATATTATACTTAATTATATCATTTGTTATGATTACTCACCCTAAAGTATAATACTTATTTATATCATTTAATATTTATACTTAATTATACTCTTCTTTGATCCCCTTAAGATGTCGTATTAAGACCTCTTAAGACATCCCCTTAAGACGTGCCATATTAGCACATATCCTAAATATTATACTTAATTATATCATTTGTTATGATGACTCACCCTAAAGTATAATACTTGTTTATATCACTTAATATTTATACTTAATTATACTATTCTTTGATCCCATTAAGACATCGTATTAGGACCCCTTAAGACATCCCCTTAAGACAACCTATAAATTAGTGTTGGATGCTATTATTTGTTTTGACAACTTGTAAATTAGTGTTCGATGTTATTATTTGTTTTGATAGCTTATAAATTAGTGTTTTTTGTGGAGCATGAGGTCAAGAGGACTTTTATGTTCTTAAGTTTTCTCTAACACTTTGCATGATTTGTAAATATGGGACTACATGATTTAATTTCAAAAATTTAGCCTATTTTTGGATAATTAAGTTCTTTAATTTAATATTGTAAAAGAACTAGGAAATATGGTGTATACTTATAGAACAACTTTTTTGGCAAAACTCATTGCATTTTGATTAGTATTTATGTTTAGTTTAAAGCATGTATTATTTTTTTTGTTCTCTAATCTTGTATATAAATGGATTGATTTTGTTTGTAGATTATGATTTATTGAGTAATTGTAATACCCCTCCATTTTTCCTTCTGGTTGGATAGTGTGTCCTTGTGTGGGTATGATTGTTGTGATGTGTTTTTGGTTATTTAGATGTTATCTTTATTCCATGCTTTGGATTAGCATAGTGATTATTTGAATTAAAGATGTTATGCTTTGAATTATATCAACATGTTAGAATTGTCAGTTAGCTGCATTGTATTGGTGAAGGGGACGGTATTGTATCACTCACTTGCGAGCGCCCTGTGATCTCGTGAGTTCCTCTTCACGATGTGTATTTTATGTTGGATATATTATATGTTGTTGGTTACTTGATTTGCAGGTTGACAGGTACAGAACATCGACTCCGCCTGGTTTCATAGGTTGGAGCATGTTCAATACCCGATAGTATTCGATTGGGAGATAGTAGCTAGGTTTCCATGCCAAGTCGTCACCCTAGTCCTTGTATGTCGTCAGTTGTTTGTCGGGTTGTGTTGTTTTGATTATCATTCCCTCTCTTCGTTATTTAATTGCAAGTTAAATTGGGTGATTTAAATGGCTTAATGTATTTAAGTTGTGGATTAATTCGTTCTGAGATTATGTTGAAATATAATCTATTTATTATTAATTTAATTTAATTAATAAATAATTTAATCATTGATTAAATCTATTTATTAAATAATTAAATTTTTTATGTTGAAAGGATTTAATTTATTTATGTTGAAGTTATTGTGTTATTTGTTGAATTTGAAAATAAGAAAATTCATGAAAGTCAATTTGTGAAATTTGGAATTGAGAAATTGAAAAATGATTTAAAAGTCAAATTAGAAGTTTGAATTCAAAAAAATTAAAGAAATTAGATATTTTTGCATTTTCTGGTTTTGAAGAATTTATGAGGGGGTTGTCGGATTTTTTTTAGGGTTTTATCCTTATGTTTGGATTTTGGATCACAATTTGGATTATGAAGTTTTTGAAAAATTGAAAATGGAGGAGAGGAAGAATGGTTTTCATTTTGTGGGTTTTGGCTTGGAGTTGTGAAATTCGGTGGAGCTGAAGTTGGAAGCTGAGCACTGCCTAGATCTCCTCACAAACTCAAGGAATCAGGTTCATGTTTTAGAAATTGGTTGTTTTGAGTGTTTTAAATTGTATATGTTTTTGTTGTTGAGTATTATGTTGGAAAATTCAAGAAAATAGGATGGTGTTCTTGACTGTAAATAAATATTTCAGTTTCTTTTCCTTAATTTATTTCTTCCATGAGGATGTTGGAATCATAATATATATATATATATATATATATATATATATATATATATATATGTATTGATATATATATTTATTTATATATTTATAAATGTGTTATTTGTTGAAATTTCATCCTTGGAGGGATGTGGGTTTTCTTTTTTAAAAAATTCACCCTTGGGAAGAGGCGCGAATTTCCAAAATCCGCAGAGTTTGGTTTTAATTTTTTTTTTTTTTTAAATATAAAAAAATAATTTTAATTGAGGGGGCTGGGGGCTCAACCCCCACCGCACCTCCCATGGAGGCGGGTGGAGGGAGCCGCGCCCAACGTGACCCCCACCTCCTCTATCTGCCGCGGTCGCTGCTGCCACCAAGCGGGGGCGCCTGTGTTACCACAGCTGTTGCCCACTATGTGGGGCGACTGTGTTAACACAATCGCCACCCTTGGGTGGTGTCAGCTGTGTTACCACAGCCGTTGCCATGGTAGCCACAGTCCGGTCTCCACCTCCGCCCACCCTAAAACCCCTGGCCGCCATGTATTCCGCCGCCCTCGGTCAACAGTCCGTGCCCAGAGAAATGAAAACCGCAGCCAAGGTATAATGTGTGGCCCTAATCCGCGTGCGCGGCCCAAGGCGCCAAGGTTGCTCAAAAAAAAAAAAATAGAATAAAATAATAGAATATAAATAATATTTTAAAATATTAAATATTATAATATATAATACTATTATTATTATATTATAATATTTAAAATATATATTTTAATATTTATTTTATTTTTATATTGGTTAGATAATGTTTTGTTTTTTAATAATATTTGAATATTTAGAGTGGTGATTTAAAATTAATTATGCAAGGGAAATTATGGTTTTTTCTAATGGCATGAATTAAATTTAATTGATGAAATGAAGTATAAGTAATGTTGATTAATTTTTAAAATATTATATTTGGAAGAGAGATAGATTTGATTCTAAATAATATGTTTTTTTTTCTTATAAGGCAAATTATCTATTTTTATATGGTTATATTGAAATAAGGAAACGATAATTATTTTATATCATTGGATTTTGATTAGTGGAATCAATTGGTTATTTTATTATTATTTAAATGTAAGTAGGGAAATTAAGTATTTTGTATTAATCTCTCCCTGATTTGAAAGACGTGTTTAAATTCAATTTTATCAATGCGATAGATTACTGAACGTCAATGAGGAATGGATTTAGAATATCCAAAGGTAGTTCATTTATGTTACCTTCAGTGAATTCCTTTTCCCTTCGTACTCTTGTTTGAGAAATGGGTTAAGCACCTTTTATTTGTAAGTCTTCCAGATGGGGGTCCTTTAATGTATGGTTTGTCGTGTCAGGTAGTCAACCTGGTTTGTATCCCTTGGGTAGTGCATGGGAAGTTATCAGTGTCTACCCGATTTCTACAAACGGGGACATTTTGTGTCTCCTGAGAAAGGAGTGGATTATGGGATCCGTGTCTCCTTGTAAGGAGTAACCTTGTTTATGGTTTGTTGCCTCCGGTGTTGGAGTGTGTTTCAGTTGTGTCGCCTCCTGAGAAAGGAGTGGTTGTAATACCTTGCTTGTTGCACTTTGTACCCTTGATGTTGGGTTGGTGTGTGTGTGTTGTCGAGTAGAAGAGTGGCTTGTAATGGGGGCCGGCACACGAAGTGGTGCTAGGGTAACACGTTGTAAGTGGTGTAATTAAGTGATAACTAAATCAATATACTTAGAAGTTTGGGTAGTACTTCACACTAAAAAGATAATTATGCCTCACTTATAGACTCAAGTACTCGGTTAGGCTTGGGATGGGTGGGAAGGCCGGTAATGACAAGGTCATCTATCTTGTCTGTACGAAAGGTATTTGATTCCGCATTAGTAAGTATGAGGGTCGGGGATCAGTTGAGGCCACTATCCGACGATCCACCGTGGGTAACTCATGACGAGCTGTGCGATGACACTCTATCTAGGACAACAATTGGTTTCTGATTTTGTATTAGTATGTATGAGGGCCAAGGATCGGTTGAGGCCACCATCTTGACAATCCGTAGTGGGTAACTCATGATGTGATGTGTGATGGCACTTTGTGTGCCATAGTTGGTACTTGTTTATTGTGGGTATGGTTTCTGTAACATACCTGATGTGACCATGGTTGGTATTTGATTTTTATGTGTATGGTTCTCGTAACATACTTGTTCTACTTTATTTCTGGAAGCAATGTGACCATGTAGGGTTGTACTTGTGTTGTACTTGCATGGTATCTGAGTTGTACTCTTATTGTACTTGCTTGGTCTTTGAGTTGTACCTTGGGATGTACTTGTGAGGTTCATGTGATTGGTTGTTCAGTTCGGTTTCATTTTATGTTAGCCTGTGTCTAGAGGTAGATGGTCTTGGATTCCTGGTTACTATCTCCTAGCACAGGGGGTGGGCCTTTGGGTTCCACTTGGTTGGGTGGTGTGCACCTAAATCCGTTGGGTTCTTTCTTCATGTTCGTGTGGATGAGACTTCCAATTGGAGAGCTCGTTGGTTTCTGTATCAGTTCTTGCCTTATTGCATTTCAGTTGATCTTGTATCATTTTACCCCTCAGTTGTTATCGAGGTGGAAGTTGTAATTGTAATCATATTTATTGGACTTACCTCATTTGGTGAATGAGAGTTGTAATCTTATTGTTTACTTGTGATTAATGAAATGGAAAGTTATCTTTATGCTTTGATGTAATTCATCTTATTGGATGTATGTGCTTTAATTATTGGTTAATTAATCGTCATGGATTAAGTTCATGTTTTTTGTTGAGGTTCTTTATAACCTCTATCTCGTAACCTTAGAGGTTGTTGGAATTAGCTAGTGAACTTGCATGTTAATTGTATTTAAGCAAAAAAAAAAATTAGCATGTTTAAGTAGTTGTTTGCAACTTCCTCTAGGGTTGCGTGGCGGGGCGTTACACATGGTATCAGAGCCTAGGTTTAAACACTGGATACTCTAGGATTATGATGGAGCCATTAAGCTTTCAGTTGTGTAGGATCTTAAGTTGTGTACCTCACTTAATACCTTGGTGTGTAGACGAGGTTTTGATTTGGTGCATTATGTGTGTGAGGGAGTTATATCCCTATGTGTTTGTAGGCTTCCAAGAGTAAGCATAACCCTAGTGGGGGAGGATGTAATACCCCTCCATTTTTCCTTCTGGTTGGACAATGTCTCCTTGTGTGGGTATGATTGCTGTGATGTGTTTCTGGTTATTCAGATGTTATCTTTATTCCATGCTTTGGATTAACATAGTGATTATTTGAATTAAAGATGTTATGCTTTGAATTATATCAACATGTTAGAATTGTTAGTTAGCTGCATTGTATTGGTGAAAGGGACGATATCGCATCACTTGCTTTCGAGCACCCTATGATCCCATGAGTTCCTCTTCACGGTGTGTATTTTATGCTGGATATATTATATGTTGTTGGTTATTTGATTTGCAGGTTGACAGGTACAGAACATCGACTCCACCTGGTTTCATAGGTTGGAGCGTGTTCAATACCCAACGGTATTCGATTGAGAGATAGTAGCTAGGTTTCCATGCCAAGTCGTCACCCTAGTCCTTGTATGTCGTCAGTTGTTTGTCGGGTTGTGTTGTTTTGATTATCGTTCCCTCTCTTCATTATTTAATTGCAAGTTAAATTGGGTGATTTAAATGGCTTAATGTATTTAAGTTGTGGATTAATTCGTTATGAGATTATGTTGAAATATAATCTATTTATTATTAATTTAATTTAATTAATAAATAATTTAATCGTTGATTAAATCTATTTATTAATTAATTAAATTTTTGATGTTAAAAGGATTTAATTTATTTATGTTGAAGTTATTGTGTTATTTGTTGAATTTGAAAATAAAAAAATGCATGAAAGTCAATTTGTGAAATTTGGAATTGAGAAATTGAAAAATGATTTAAAAGTCAAATTAGAAGTTTGAATTGGAAATCCATAGCCCAATATCCTTGAAGTTTCCTAAATTGATATTATATTTGTAGAATGGCGAAAATGAATCAGGACCGTCAGATGGGGAGGGAGTTTCAGGATGGTGCACGATTTTCAAAACCAGCTGGTCTCAGGGTGTCATGCCCATCAATTTTCACTACAAAAAACCAACCATTTTTTTTTTGAATCCATAAATTACGATAATTAATGCACTGTGCCTTTAAGGTGCAACAATAACCATCTCCAACCTACTGCTATAATCCTTATCCATGAATGAGCCACTAATCCTATCACCAATACTCGATTTGCATTTAATGTTAGTCTAACACTATTATTTATAATTAGAGGTAAGGTTAATATCAATATTCCTTCTGATGTTACATTAATATGATAATTATCATCATCATATAACTTGATGATATTAATATCCTTTCTTTAGACTACTATGGGTTTTAAACTCATAAATGTGACACTATTATTAATATTTAATTTACAAGTATCACAATTTAATGGTTTCGATAATAATATTCTCATGATAATGGTTATGGCACCTTAACACACATTGGGTAGTTTCTACTTCTATTTCTTGTTGACAATAATGTCAATACGGTATTGATTATTAATATAGTTCCTTGTGACCCAATGATGATATTTTAGAGTACTAAATAGGTAACTTTTGATGGTAATTCTAATAGGATTAGTTATATTGTTTGTATTTAAAAAAAAAATCCACATAAAAACTTGTGCCACTATTATGCTAGCACTAGTATGAAGGTACCTACGGATATGAACATTGATAGGAGTAATATTAAGTCGTTGATCATTAAAACACTTGATGATATTGAGACTTCCATTACAATCTTATTACTCACAAATAATATTAAAATTTACTCATTATAGAAATGTAAATGCGAAAGTAATATCATCTTTACATATACCCTCAATAATATCACCACTTTTTATTTTAGTATCATTATATTATTTTTAGTTCTTTTATTTAAATCTTATACATACATATAGTATTTATTTATCCCTCTTTATTATATACAAAAATATTTATATGATTCATTACTTATATTCCATTTATTTGTTATTTTATTTTTTTTGAAAAGTTTTCTTTTAAGAAAAGTAAATCCTTTTCTAAAGAATGTTAATAGTAACTCTTATTTACTTCTACCTTTTTATTATTATTCTCTTCTCAAAGGAATAGTAATGTATTCTACTCATCCTTTTATTAAGGAATATTTAGACATGGAAGTCCCCTAAGTAATAAAACGTAGATTATTTTAAAGTAACTATGCCTTCTTTTTTTTGTGTTTCTGGTTTATCTTTTTTTTATTAAGATCTATGCATTTTTTTCCTACCGCAAGTGTGAGAATTAAGGAAATATTAAAGGTAACACTAGGATGGCAATAAGCTTTTATTTAAGAGTGCTCCCACTGAAAATATTCATACGATTAAAAGGTTGAACACGGCTAACTCCATGATATACGTGTATTTAATTATTACTATAGTGCCAAACAAAATTTATATTCTGTCCTATCGTTTACGTAAGATATGGGTGGGAGAGAGTACGTTTTCCTATTTACAGTTGCCTCCTTAGAAAGTTTCTTTGAAAACGGTTCAGGGTTCGGTAACCATATAAATGTGATGCATGGAATTTTTGGTAAGGAAGTGTGCATAAGTGAAATACGACTTAAGGAGTCGGTAGATGGCGTAGCACAGTTTACATAGGGGCTGCATAGGAAAATAGACTGTGAGTTGAAGGTAATTTATTATGTAAATCCAAAAGTAAAGCAATAAGACTAAGTTCAGGTCTAACATCCGGCAGTTAGTAGAATGCCAAGTAGTAAATTCCTTTGATATCATAAATCTGATGTCTTATTTCTGTTGATCTCTGTAATCGATGATTAATTCTTCAATCCACGAACTAAACTTACACAGAGGATAATAACTACAACAGCTGCTATCATGGTTTTGACCATGCTTTATTTGTTGCCACAACAATAATTTTATCATAAATTTGCAACGCTTGAGTTAGACTATGCTAGGACAAGAAACATCAACGAAGAATGACGAAGAGCTTCGTACGAATAGTCTTTTAGTTTATTTTAATAATATTGCAGCGAAGAAAGGTATACGTGGAGGCAACTCCTCTTATGTTATTTTATTTTCTAATTCATGCTTAGTGGAAAACCAGTGGGGGAGACTCCAAGAACACAGATTTGTTTTGCAGAACATATTTCATCGAGTAAAATGGGTTTGCAGAATCTTGATGTTCGCACTGCTGCCACTAATACTGAAGGCAATTAAGAGGCTCAGCAAATTTATTTCCAGGGCATCTAGCACACGCTACCCAGATAATTGTCATGCTGGCTGAGGGAGCAAGGCACGCGGGAGGAGTTTTCAATCAAATCATTCCCTTACTTACTTGTACGCTTTACCTTTATGCAACTATAATCTGCTATCTCCACATAGGTATTTATTGCATGATTAAAAACCCTCCTCTTGAGATGGTTGTTGCGACAGGAAGATCTTTTTACTGGTATGGCATTTACTCCAGCCATGTGCCTAATGGCAATGAAGACCCTGTCAGCACCTAAACCAAGATGTTGCGTAACGTATCGAGCTGAATAAAAGGGGATGTACTAAACTGATTGCCATTTCTAGCGCTTAACACTTCCATACGCTTCCTAATCTGTCAAATCGAGCCTGCAAGGGAAGTCTTAATTAAGCCATTATACAATACGATATTCATGCATCGCACATCAGGGCTGAGCACTGTACAGATCAGGCAGTTCAGCTTCAAATATTTTTAGTTTAGTTGTATCTTCCGATGTAGTTTGATCTTACGGTGAAAGTTGATTGTTGCAAGTTCAATTCGATTGTTAAACATTGCATAGTTTACTCATTGGTTTTTTTTCTATTATTTTCTATGGTGTTCGTTTGCAGAAATGAGGGTCAGGGAAGTTCTACTTATTCAAATTCACAGACCGCCTGGCATGATACCTTCAGTTACCCAGAGAGTATGGCTGGTTCCCTGATGATTCAAGCGGCCAAGGGGAAATTATGCGGTGTCTAAAAAGAAAGGGTCTATTTTAACAGTAATTAGATGTGTGTTTACCAATATCTTACAAAGCAGATATTTCAAGTTCCAAAAGTTCACAGCAGACTAACATATAATAACAGATAACTATGTCAAAAGCGCACGTTGCAAAGGTTGATAACAGTGACTAATATTTCTCTTTAGAGTGAAATACTCACAGTAATATATCTTAGGTTATATTCCTTTATTTTTCCAAGAGCAGTGAGCTCCATCGCTCACATAGGGTTCACCTGTATTCTTTCTCTTTTTTTTTCGTTTGATCAACTGAAGTGATGCAAAAGAAAATTTACAATATAATGTAGGCTTTCTCAACTATTCTCAGCCTGTTTCCTTTCCATCCAGGTTATCTGTCGAATATAAGCATTGGAGTGAAACTAAATTTATCCCTTACCCCAACATACTAGAATTTATCAAAAAACTGCCTTCCACCATATTACCACAGACTCCACCTACTTGCAAGGAACTTCACAGTGTTCCTCTTACAAACCCGAGCAACTAATTTTCCACAAGAAATTTTTATCTTATTTTATTTGCCTATTTTACATATCTACTTCTCTTCTAGAGTTACTTTCTAAATACCAGATATATTTGGTAGACAATATTTGCAGTTTAATGTATATAAATTCATAATGCCCATACATTTAAAGTATGATTATTTAACATGGATCTGTTTATATCCAATGTAATTTATATCTTTGATGTCTAGACTAATATATCATTAGGGTGTTTCCAGGCACGAAAATGAAATTCCTGTTGGCAATATTAGATTCTTTTTTTATCTATAATTGAACAGCATAATATTCATTTTCTGAAGATTTATTATGAAGTCCACTTGGCCTACTACATTGTAGACATCCAAATTTGATCACTTCCATATAATCAAAATTGTCTATTATATTCATCTATTTCATTAACGGTGATTAAATAATTCATTTAATCATTATTTCATTTTCTGTCTAAGGTTCTTAAAGTATCTAATTAAATAAATTAAATATTTTACCTTACACCCTGTTTTTCTCTAAATTAAATAAATATGACAAATTATTTAATTTAGTTTTTAACCCATTTGAATTAAAATCAATTTTTAATTCCTCTTTTCTCTCTCCTTGTCACATTTTCCATAATCCTCTTCTAATTCGGATTAAATTAATTAATCTGTGATTAAGATGTGCACCACTTAATCTTGATTAAGTGTCACATCTTCCATAATCTCCCACTTGCCTCTAATCTCTCATTAATTACCTTAATCATGTGTTTGCACAACCTTAATCAGAATCATTAGCCACATTTGACTTACCTTTTTTGGTCAACCTTCCCACTTACCATTTTTGATATGGACTCCTTTGCCCATGTGAATTTTTAATTCACATTTATTCTACCAAGGTTCCTCTCTTCCCCATGTGAATTTTTAATTCATTTTTATCCTTCCAAGGTCTTTCTCATCCTCATGCAAGATTCTAGAAGCCTTGTTTTGTCACTTCACATGTGCCAAGGGCTTCTAGAACTTTGGACTTGTAACATCTCTCACATGTGACAAATCTCCATCTTTTTGGAGATCTCATTTTATCCAATGAATCTTCCATTAAATGTAAATTTTTAATTTATATTTATTCTTCCCACATATTTCCCCTTTTCCTATGGAGATTTTTGAGAAATTCTGGAATTCCTCAAAAGTCTCTTTCATCTTCATATGGGGACAAGAAGTTCCTTTTTGAAGAAATCTTCTCATTCCCCAAGGTACCTAAAAGGTACTTGTCCTTCATCCACCTCATGTACTTCCCTTTCACCTCTTATCCTTCTCTTCCACCTCATTTCCACATCACTCCACCTTAGGATATCTCACCTTCCACATGTCAAGATGTGAGGGCTTGTGAGTCCTCAAATCACCATAGCCCTCCATTTTGATCTTTGTTGGATCAATCCCAACCATTGAATTCTCTAGAAAATTCCAATTAGCTTATAAATACCCCTTCAATTCCTTCATTTTGGAGGAATCAATTCTTTTACAATAAACTCTTGCAAAATTTTTATTCAATCTCTCATCCATTTTAGCATCCATATTGCATCAATTCATCTTGCATCCACTTCATTTTCATTGCCATCCAAGGAGTACACAAGACTTCAACATCAAGGATCAACCAAGGAAGCAACAACATGAAGGTATAACAACAATTTATTTGTTTATCTTGTTTTCATATTGTTCATTTTCTTAGGCTAATCATTGAGGTGCCCTATTATCTTGTTGTTTCTCTTTATTGCACTATTAGTTTTATCTAACATCTCTCACATTTTAGGAAGCAACATTTTATTAGGATCACACACATAAACAATTCTAATATGCAAAAAAAAAAGTGCTTTATTTAAGCAAAACAAAAAGTGCTCTATTTCTTAAAGGTGGTCAAACTCATTCATGCTTTTGAACAGATATGCAGGTTTACATTTTTTTATTTTTTTATTTTTAGCATAGGAGGAGGATGGAATCTACATTACTATATCCGATGTATCAATTGTAAACTTTTATTTTTATATATTTTTTTATCTTAAAAACCTCCTTTTCTACATACCATAATACCCATTTGCAAGTAAACAGAAATGTAGGAGACAAATGATGAAATTGATCAAGGGTTCCTTACATATTTGTTATCTTCATTACAATGACTATATCAGTAAAAATCTGATTCTCTACCTATACTTAATTCACAATCTTCTCCTATTCTTCCATGTTAGAATAATCACCACCTTTCTATATTACAACTAAATTTTTAAAAAAATACAATGAATGGCACACAATTGATTAAGGCTTGCTCTCCACCCTACCATAATGGCGTCATGGAACCTCATGGGCTCTAGCCATACCCCCAAGCAAGGAATTCTTATATCTCCACGATGATAAATTGAGTCTTCTCTCTCTCTCTCTCTCTCTCTCTCTCTCTCTCTTTTTTACAAAGGATAAAACTAACATAACACAACCTTCATGCATCTAGGTTCTCTACTTTTTATTTCCAACCATAATCCATACACTATGCCACCTTCTTACAACCAATAAACAAGGGTAAATAAAAATAAGAAAAACTTATCTCTTTCTTGTAGGCAAAGGGATTGAACTCTTTCATCCATCTTTCCTCTCCAATTCGATCCATCTTGATCACTATCTTCCCATAGAGGTGAATTCCTCTCCTCTTCTCCTCCTTTCTACCATCTTCACTAAGGTTCTCCAAAAGGAGAAGTGGGTAACACCCCACTCATTCTTCTTCTTCAAAATATATAGAAGTTTCAACTTGCAACTCTTGGATGGGGATGTGTGGAGTGTACTTTCTCTCACAAATGAGGGTCTTTTCTTTATCAAATAAATACATGCACTTGGACAACCCCTCCATCTTTCCACCCCATCCTCTCTTCAAAATTCGTCACTCATCATTACGAGGACTTTTCAGGGTCAAATCATGTCTTTGGAGCACTATTGTATGTCTATTTGACCCCTACCACTATGGTATAGACCCTAGGGGGTTTATTTTTGCACCCTAACCCAAAAATTTGACCAACAACTTTCATTAAAATCCCACTCAAGGTGCCATCCGAGTTTCAAACTTAGCTAGGGGTTTCCAAGACCTAATCCCCACTTACACCTCACATGAATCCCAACTAAATGCCCTCACACCCTTAGTCCTTCAATACATTAACTCCACTTGTTTCTCGGCCCCAAATGGGGTCAAATTTATATCCTCATGAAGTAGTCTTTTGATTCACTCTTGATGCTTCTCCTTTCTCATGCTAATATCCTTGCCTTCCTGCACACTACCAACGTGATCGTAAGTATCAATTTTGTATCACATTATTCTGTTAGTTGAACATTCTAAACTTTAACTATATAATAATCCATTTAGAATCTAATTTTCATTCCACGGTATACAAGTGCAATCCACTTCCATGGTAATGAAAATAAAACATAATGTCAAAATGATATGCAAGAATATTTCCAAAAGATCACCTTATTTATTATCCACAATACATTTAATCATCAATTCAAGAAAAATATATAACAATTTTTGGTTGTATTAAGTACATACGAAGTAGGGTCTTACACGGGGGCCCTTATGGCCATTCTCGGTTTTCCCATCCAACACGATCTATCAATTCTGGGCCTGCTTGGGATTCTCGGGGTCCTCTATCCAAAGTTTTTGCAAACCCTAAGGCTTCTCTTTCGCGAAATGACAGGTTTTTGCCTCACGTGTATGGTGCCGATTTGGTTGATCCGCGTTCTAGGGTTCCGAAAGAGTTTTCTCGGCCGCTTCCACCTATTGCTTCCTCTCGGCTTAGCTTTGGTGGTTATGTTAAGGCTTCTGGCTATTTTGTGAAAGGGAAACCTAGTTCTATATACATAAATGGTCAGTGGGTGCCGAATGTTCGCTATGGGAAGTGGAGCTTTCCTTCTTATTGGGAGCAGTCATGTGTGAAGGTTCTTCAGCCTCCTTTTGATATCTATAGGTCTTCTTCTCCTGCTCTTTCTTCATGTTCGTGGGCTAATGTTGTGGCTTCTCGTTCTTGCTCTTCCTCACTCGCTTCTCATTCTTCTCCTGCCCCTCTTACTTACCCAAACTCCATCCCTGTGCAAAACTGTACATCCTCCGCATGGAACCCGCTCACTTTTCCAAATACTATCATTCTTCCTCCATTTAAACGGTTATCGAAACGGGTTGCTAAGCAATCTATCGCTCCTCCTCTGGTTGTGTCTGGTTGTGATAATTTTGGTTGTGCATATTGTCCTTTGGTTGAGCCTCCTCCTCGTAGCACGACTAAGCATCAGGCTTCTGTTATCTCTGATAAATCTCAGAAGTGGAAGGGAAAGTCTTTAAAGCACTCTCCCTCTCGGATTGAGGTCACATTACCTCAAGAAATGATTGATCTGCAAGTGTCGGACTTAAAGGATGTTACACTCTTTGGTAAGTTTTGGAAATTTCAGTCTTTGATTGATAATTTAAAATCTTGGGTTTTTGATTCTTGGCTTGGCTCCAATCAAGTTTTTTATTTAGATAAAGGTGAAGGGTTTTTTGTGGCTATTTTTTCTGAGAAAGATGCAAGAAATGTTGTTCTGCTAAAAAAGAACTAGATGATGGAAGGTTATGGTCTATTTACTACTCTTTGGACCCCAAATTTTAACCCTAGTCGGGTCAAGCCTCATTTCATTCCTTTTTGGATTCAACTTCAGGGTCTCCCTCTAGAGTATAGAGAACAGGGCATTATTGAAATTCTTGGTAATAAACTAGGAATCTTTATGAATCATGATTTGGGTTTTTTCTCAAACCCATCATTGCCAGTTCGGTTTTCGGTTTTATTGGATGTTCGCAAGAAATTGCCTTCCAGTGCCTTAATTAAAACAATGTATGGCTCTTGGGTTCAAGTTGTTGTAGTGGAAGACCCTAAGGTTTTTTGTTGTTCTTGTCATTTTCATCTTCATCCCTTCAAGAAATGTCATGCTAATTTTGTTGGGTTTCCTGGGTCACAGTCAAAATCAGCTATTCCACCAGTTTCAGAAGCTTCTTCTGCTGATTTAATTCCTATTAATAATTTTGGGAATTCAAATTCTGTGCTTTATAAGAACATTTTTGATCTCTGTCTCTCTTGGTTTTATTCATTTCGGTCAAAGTGTAAGCAGGTTTCATCGGCAGATTCTTCTCAGATGGTTCAATTTAATTCTCCCTCTTTTGATGTCGCAACTCAACCTCTTGTATCAAATTATGTCTTTATTAAGGTTCCGTTCCTTGGGGGTTTTTCATTGCAGTCTCCAATTAAGATTTTCTTGTCCTCTTTAAATGTTCTCAATCCTGACTTTCGATTTAGTTGTTCTCTCCAAGCTCATCAATGTGCTTCGATGCTAACATTGGGTGTGACAAGCAATTGTGACAGTCGGCTTGACATTTTTGATCAATGTAATGTTGGTCAGATTGAGGTGGAAAACTCTCAAGGATCTTCATCTTTAGTAAATCATAAGCTTAATTATGATGTAGTACCATCAAAACAAGGCTTGGTAAATTTTGTTAATCAGTCTTTGATTTTTGTTGGTGAGCAATTTATTGATGATATTGCTTCGGAGGTTTTTAGTGATGAATCCCTTAGTGAGGATGGTTGTTCTATTTATCAGTCCAATTTTGTTCCTTCTGTCATTTCAAAATCTCCTCCAAAGAGAGGTAGGAAATCTTTAGCTATGAAGCTTCAAGAAGATATTTCAAAGGGAATTCAATTGACTTTAGATTCCAGCTTAGTTCACTGTACAAAACAAAAGAGGCCAAGGAGAGCTTGTTGCTCTCCTAAGTTGCAATGAAACTTATATCTTGGAATGTCAGAGGTTTAAATGCCTCTGAAAAATAGTCCCAAGTGAAACAACAATTAGATGTTTCAGGGGTTGACATCATAATTCTTCAAGAGACGAAGACCTTTGAAGAATCTTTTCAATCTATTAAAAAGAAATGGCATTCATGGGGAGCATCACATTCACCTTCCCAGGGTGCTTTAGGTGGTTTAATTTGCCTTTGGAATACTAAGACGGTTAGTATTTCAAATATCTCATTTCATCATAATTGGCAGCTTATGTTTGTTTCTCATTTTGAGCTTTCCTTTTGGCTTCTAAATGTTTATGGTCCAACCAGCTCTTATGATAAAAAAATCCTTTGGGAATTACTACAGTCAAAGTTGGTTTTGATAGGGCAGGAAAAATGTGTTCTTGCGGGTGATTTTAATGCAATTGCTAATGAAATGGAAAAGAAAGGTGGAATAAATCCTCCCAAAGCTGTAATTTCTGATTTTGTAGCATTTATTAATCATAATGCATTAAGGGATGTAATTCGCTCAAATGGATTGTTTACATGGACAAATTAAAGGAAAAATTTCTCGCAAATTGCTGAGAGATTAGATAGGTATTTAATTACCTCAAATTGGATAGGTTCACAGTTTTCCTTTTCCTCTGAAATTTTACCCTTGGTAGCCTCTAATCATTTTGCCATATCCCTGGTTATATCTAGTAGTAGTGTCAAATCTTTAAGACACTCATCCTTTAAATTTGAGACTATGTGGCTTAGACATCCAGAACTAATCAGTTGTATAAAAAATTGGTGGCAATCTGCCCCTTTTGTTTATGGTTCTAAAATGTTCCAATTAAGCAATAAATTGGATCATGTAAAGAGGAATCTTATTTTGTGGAACCAATTAGTATTCAAAAATGTGTTTTCTCAGAAGAAACTGGTGTATAAAAAATTAGTTGAAGTTAATGAGAAGATTATTTTACATGGGATGGATAATAGTTCTTTTGAAGAACAAAAATATTTACACCTTGAGTGGAAAGAATTACTTGCTCGAGAAGAAGAGTATTGGAGGCAAAAATCCAAGGAATTGTGGTTGAAAGATGGAGATAAAAATACGAAATTTTTTCATAATTCTGCTCAGGCCAAAAAATCAAGATCTTCAATTTTCACAATACAAGATAGTGTAACAGGTGCTTCTCTTGTTTCTGAGAAAGATATTCAGGCAGAAGCTGTCATTTTTTTTTCAAATCTGTTATCAAAGCTTGATAATTCAAATGTAAATTTATCTATTGAAAGGGATGAAATTTTGCAAAATATACCTTCTCTGGTTTCCTCGGATGACAATTTGAGGTTGCTTGCTCCTTTTTCTCTCAAAGAGATTAAGGAAGTTGTTTTCTCAATGGCACCAGACAAGGCTCCAGGGCCAGATGGTTTCACTACCATTTTTTATCAAAAATGCTGGGAGTTTATTGGGTTTGATATATTGAGTGCTATGGAAGAGTCAAGGAAGTCTGGTGGGATGCTAAGAAAATTTAATGTTACTAATATTGCAATCATTCCAAAAATTTTGAATCCAAAATCTTTTTCTGATTTTAGGCCTATCTCTCTTTGTAATACAATATACAAGATCTTCACAAAAGTGATTTATCTTCGCCTTCATCCTCTCATTTCTTCAATTATCTCTAAGGAGCAAGGTGGCTTTGTGCCTGGCAGAGAAACCCTTGAAGGGGAAATAGTGGCGCATGAAACCTTGCATACCATAGCCTTGAATAAATTGTCAACCATGATAATCAAATTAGATATGCAAAAAGCATATGATCGATTTGATTGGTGTTTCCTAAATCAAGTGCTTTTGAAGTTTAACTTTTCTGCTAAATGGTGTAAATGGGTAATGGCTTGTATATCGGGTGTAAGATTTTTTGTATTACTTAATGGATCATCAGTAGGTTTTTCAATTCCTCACAGGGTGTCCACTAAGGTGATCCTTTATCACCTTTCTTATTTATCATCTTGGCAGAGGCTTTGAGTAGGTCTTTCAAATTTGCAAATCTTCAAGGGAAGGTTAAAGGGGTTGTCTTTCCAAATACAAATTTATCAGTAACTCATTCTTTATTTGCTGATGATACTCTTCTTTTTGGCAAAGCTGACATGGCAAAAGCAAAAAATATAAAAATTCTTTTGGATAATTATACAAAGGTTTCTGGGCAAAAGGTAAATGAAGATAAATCAAATATTTATTTGTTTAATACTAAAGATTCAATTGTTGAATCTATAGTCAAACTTTTTGGCTTCAATCAAGATCAATTTCCAAGGAAATATCTAGGGATTCCGTTCTTTGCAGGTCAGAATAGGGTCTTGCATTGGAAAAAAATCATTCAGTCAATTCAATCCAAATTATTATCTTGGAAAGGAAGATGGTTATCATTAGCAAGTAAAATTCTTTTGGTTAAGTCCATGCTTTCCTCCATTCCAAACTATTTTATGTCAGTTTTGAAAGCACCCAAGTCCATATTGCTTCAGATTCAGAGGTTAATTAGAAAATTCCTTTGGTCAGGGAATGTGGATACCCATAAAAAGATACCGTTAATTTCTTTAGAGGCTATGCGCATGGATAAGTTAAATGGAGGGGAAGGTCTCCATAATCTTGGTAATAGAAATCTAGCCTTAGGAGCTAAAATGACTTGGAGGCTATTTTCAAATCCTTCCCTGAAATGGTGTAAAATTATGCAAAATAAATATTTGGATGGTCAATCTCCATCAAGAATTTTTATTGTCCTTGATCCTCCATCAGGCTCGGTAATGTGGAATTTCCTTCTGTCGTGTAGAAAGTTAATTCTTCCTCATCTATCTTGGGAAATAAATGATGGTAAACATGCACTTTTTTGGAATGATTCATGGAATGGGTATAAGAAATTAAATAGTTACAATTCGGGCTCCTCAATAAATTTCTTGACACAAAAATTTGGATCATATGTTTATCAATATTTTGATAATGTGGAATCATTAACAGGCAAAGTCAATTGGAAGGATTTTTCTTTAGAGTCAATTGATCAGAATCATAAGGATATCATTGCCTCCTTATTGAATGATAGAATAGTTTATGTTTCATCATGTGCTGACCGATTAATTTGGTCCAAATCTCTCTCCGGTTGCTATTCGGTAAAAGAGGGGTACCTCTCCACCTCAAAATCATGTTCCAATTCCAAATCTCTCAGAGCCTATAGTTTTTGTTGGAATTCTAAAACTCTTCCCAAAGCTGGTTGCTTTGCCTGGTTAGCAATCCAGAACAAAATCCTAACAAGTGATAAACTGTCGCGGTTGAACATCTCAGTTCCTTTTAATTGTGTCCTTTGTGAATTAGAGTTAGAGGATGTCAATCATTTGTTTCTTTCATGTTCATTTGCACAAAGCTGTTGGCACTTTGTTTTATCAAAGCTAAACATTCAATTTCCTCTTCCTAACACTATATGGGATTTATTTTCTACTTGGCCAAAATTGTACAAGTCTTCTTTTTTTGCGTGTTTATGGGAAGTGATTCCTGCATCAGTCTTATGGTCTATCTGGTGGGCAAGAAATAAAATCATCTTTAGGAAAGAAAAACAGAAAGTTGAGCATATTCTGTCTTCTTTGGAAATTCATATTTCAAAAATTGTCAATGCTTATGTTTCAAAAACAAAGCACATTGGGTCTTCTTTGATGGATTGGGATTCCAAACTTCTTTTAAATTGGCCTCTTCTAACTCTGCCTTTTAAAGGTAGTCTTCACCATGTATCAAACAAATTTGATAGATCCAAAATTATATGGTCCCCTCCTTCTTCGGGTTATTTGAAATTAAACTTTGATGGAGCCTCAAAAGGTAATCCCAGAATCTCCGGAGCAGGTATTGTAATAAGAGATACTAATGGTATAGTTCTTTGTGCCAAATCTATCAAGTTAATGGTGGGTACAAATAATGAGGCTGAAGCTCAGGCTCTACTTCTTGGCCTAAAAATGACATTAGATTTCAAATTAACAAAGTTAGAAATAGAAGGGGATTCTCTTATTCTGATTAATGCTTGCAGGGAAGGATTCTCTCACAGTTGGAAGTTATCTTATATGGTAAAGCAAATTCAAAAACTTATGGAAAATTTCTTGCATTATAACTTATTGCATACCTATAGAGAAGGAAACAGGGTGGTTGATTATTTGGCCAATATGGGTTGCATTCAACTTGAAAAGGAAATGCTTCATATTCTTCAAATTGGCAAATGTGAATTTGCATTGGAACAATTAATTTCCAATGAGGAAATTTCTATTGATCAAAGTGGATAAAATCTGATTAAGTCTTTTTGTTGTATTTGTCAATTATGGATATGATAGGTCTTCATGTTGATCTTTTAGCTATCGTATTCATGATTGGCATGTCAACATGATTTTTTAATCTTTTTGGTTCAATGGAGGGAGTCTTAAGCCAGGAATATCTGATGTTTAGGTGCATTACTTTTGTTCATATGTAAAAAGGAGAATGTGCAAAATGTGTATGATATTGAGATTACAGATTTGATTGACCTGTTTTAAGAATGATTATAGGAGGGGTCTGACATGAGGTATTCATCGTGCCATGTCTAAATCGGCCAGCTGCGGGTAAAATATAATTATGATAATATAAAGGTAAGAATTTCAAATTTTCCTGATGGCAAGGTCATGATTTCAAGTACATTGTCGATCTCATTGTATGGAAAATTTGGTGTTCTCTCGTACTTGATGGGATGTTTTGTGTTGGTCCAAATCAGCTTGGTTGCCATCAGTATTATTTGATATTCTTATTTTGAGGCTTACCTTGTTATTTAGCATTCGAATTTTGTGTAAATGTTATGATGGTACTTCTTCATCATAAGTTGGTAAGGGTTTTGTCATGATAAAAAGGTAAGCCTCAAACTCATGGAAGCCGAAAGTTTATAAATAGGTAGCATTGTCTTATTTTATACAACAAAAAATTAGAGGAGTTCTTTTATTAGTTATCTTGTCTATGTTAGCTGTTGTGCGAAGTAAGGCAGGTTGAAATGGAGTACCATCCTCAAAATTTTTGAATGTGGTTACCAGTTCAAAGTTGGGAAATTTCGGCTTCTGGTAAGCTTGATATTCAACATCTCCAATCTATCTTCAAGTTTCAGTGTCCATGTGATTATAAATGTTTCAAATGCATAATTGGGTCTGAGATTCTTCAACCAAAGTCACGAAGGTTGATATTTTCGTCAAATGTTCTTTCCATCTTTCTTTCTAATATCATGGATATTATTCAGTGTTTGGAGACAGTTAATGTCATTGCTGACACAATGGTGGTTGACATTTTTTTGAGAAATGAAGCAATTCATTGCAGTGCACAAAAATATATCTTCTCGTGTGGAGAAGGTTATATTGGTGGTATCTTCCCTCCCCATTATCTTCTTCATAATAAGGCAGTGGTTAATGCTTTTGATGCATTAAAATTATCTGTAGAGTTTTCTGACCCCTATCATTTGAATAAGGCTTTGTCAAAATATTCTAACCAGCTGGGAAGGGATTTGGCAGATAGATTTAGGGAGAAGTTTTATTATATATCCTTTCTTCTTTTTTATAATTTTCAACATGTAGCTTTTTCATTGCAAAGAAATCCAAGACAGGGGAACACTCAAGCTCAGGAAGGCTCCAGTTTGTTGGAGGAAGCAGGAGTAGAAAATCGGGAGGACACTAGGTTTGAATTCATGCAGATGGAGGAGTAAAGGGAAATGTTTTATTATTTGCAGATTATTTACATGCAGATTATGTAATCAGTGTATAGGTTTATACTTTTAGGTAGATAAATTTTGGTATGGCTGTATGAATGTAAAAAGTCAACATTTTGTAATCAGAAGCACTACTTTTTTGGGCCAAAACCGGAGGTTTTCTCGTTGGCTCTTTCCTACCGGTATGCCCTTTGAGCCAGTAGAATGTACATTATATTACAAATAATAAATATATATAGTGGCTTGCCAATTTTGTCAAAAAAAATAAAATTAGAAGTTTGAATTCAAAAAAATTAAAGAAATTAGATATTTTTGCATTTTCTATTTTTGAAGAATTTATGAGGGGTTTGTTGGATTTTTTTTAGGGTTTTATCCTTATGTTTGGATTTTGGATCACAATTTGGATAATGAAGTTTTTGAAAAATTGAAAACAGAGGAGAGGAAGAATGGTTTTCATTTTGTGGGTTTTGGCTTGGAGTTGTGAAATTCGGTGGAGTTGAAGTTGGAAGTTGAGCACCACCTGGATCTCCTCACAAACTCAGGGAATCGGGTTCATGTTTTAGAAATTGGTTGTTTTGAGTGTTTTAAATTGTATATGTTTTTGTTGTTGAGTATTATGTTGGAAAATTCAAGAAAATAGGATGGTGTTCTTGACTGTAAATAAATATTTCAGTTTCTTTTCCTCAATTTATTTCTTCCATGAGGATGTTGGAATCATAATATATATAAATATATATATGTATTGATATATATATTTATTTATATATTTATAAATGTGTTATTTGTTGAAATTTCATCCTTGGAGGGATGTGGGTTTTTTTTTTAAAAAACTTCACCCTTGGGAAGAGGCGCGAATTTCCAAAATCCGCAGAGTTTGGTTTTAATTTTTTTTAAATTAAAAAAAAATATAAAAAAATAATTTTAATTGGGGGGGCTGGGGGCTCAACCCCCATCACACCTCCCATGGAGGTGGGTGGAGGGAGCCGCACCCAGCGTGACCCCCACCTCCTCTGTCCGCCGCGGTCGTTGTCGCCACCAAGCGGGGGCGATTGTGTTACCACAGGCGCCACCCACTATGTGGGGCGACTGTGCTAACACAGCCGCCACCCTTGGGTGGTGTCGACTGTGTTACCACAGCCGCCGCCATGGTAGTTGCGGCCCGGTCTCCACCTCTGCCCACCCTAAAACCCCCGACAGCCATGTATTCTGTCACCCTTGGTCAACAGTCCACGCCCACAGAAATGAAAACCGCGGCCAGGGTATAATGTGTGGCCCTAATCCACGCGTGCGGCCCAAGGCGCCAGGGTTGGCCAAAATAAAATAAAATAAAAGAATAAAAAAATAGAATATAAATAATATTTTAAAATATTAAATATTATTTTTAATATTATAATATATAATATTATTATTATTATATTATAATATTATTATTATTATATTATAATAATATTATTATTATATTATAATAATTAAAATATATATTTTAATATTTATTTTATTTTTATATTGGCTAGATAATGTTTTGTTTTTTAATAATATTTGTTTATTTAGAGTGGTGATTTAAAATTAATTATGCAAGGGAAATTATGGTTTTTTCTAATGGCATGAATTAAATTTAATTGATGAAATGAAGTATAAGTAATGTTGATTAATTTTTAAAATATTATATTTGGAAGAGAGATAGATTTGATTCTAAATAATATGTTTTTTTCTTATAAGGCAAATTAACTATTTTTATATGGTTATATTGAAATAAGGAAACGATAATTATTTTATATCATTGGATTTTGATTAGTGGAATCAATTGGTTATTTTATTATTATTTAAATGTAAGTAGGGAAATTAAGTATTTTGTATTAATCTCTCCCTGATTTGAAAGACGTGTTTAAATTTAGTTTTATCGATGCAATAGATTACTGAACGTCAATGAGGAATGGATTTAGAATATCCAAAGGTAGTTCATTTCTGTTACCTTCAGTGAATTCCTTTTCCCTTTGTTTTCTTGTTTGAGAAATGGGTTAAGCGCCTTTTATTTGTAAGTCTTCCAAATGGGGGTCCTTTAATGTATGGGTTGTCATGTCAGGTAGTCAACCTGGTTTGTATCCCTTGGGTAGTGCATTGGAAGTTATTAGTGTCTACCCGGTTTCTACGAACGGGGACGTTTTATGTGTCCTGAGAAAGGAGTGGATTATGGGATCCGTGTCTCCTTGTAAGGAGTAACCTTGTTTATGGTTTGTTGCCTCTAGTGTTGGAGTGCATTTCAGTTGTGTCGCCTCCTAAGAAAGGAGTGGTTGTAATACCTTGCTTGTTGCACTTTGTACCCTTGATGTTTGGTTGATGTGTGTGTGTTGTCGAGTAGAAGAGTGGCTTGTAACGGGGGCCGACACACGAAGTGGTGCTAGGGTAACTCGTTGTAAGTGGTGTAATTAAGTGATAACTAAATCAATATACTTAGAAGTTTGGGTAGTACTTCACACTAAAAAGATAATTATGCCTCACTCATAGACTCAAGTGCTCGGTTAGGCTTGGGATGAGTGGGAAGGCCGGTAATGGCAAGGTCATCTATCTTGTCTGTACGAAAGGTATTTAATTCCGCATTAGTAAGTATGAGGGTCGGGGATCGGTTGAGGCCACTATCCGACGATCCGCCATGGGTAACTCATGATGAGCTGTGCGATGACACTCTGTCTAGGACAACAATTGGTTTCTGATTTTGTATTAGTATGTATGAGGACAGAGGATCGGTTTGTCGGGGATATGAATTCGGACTGTCATCAAGATAGACATCTAAGACAATAGTGCCTTAGTGATTTCAATTCAAAATCACAACAAAGACACAACCAACTATGCTATAAAATGGAAACAAGCACAGTTGATCCCCCATTGATCCTCTGAGAGACGTGAATGCAACAAGAAATAGATTCAACATAAACAGATACCATAAAAGACTAAAAGGAGACACAAAGATATACGTGGGGAAAACCCTTTCAGGTAAAAACCCCACACTCCAAAAGTTTGAGCCATTGTATTATTCAGCAACAAAAACCAGTTACAATACAATATCAGGCTCAAAGCCAATACAGGAGTTACATCTTGTTCTACTAGAGAAATAATAGGTAACCGCAAGATTCCTTTCAGCTCCTCAGATGATTGTCACAGCCAGCCTCATGGCCAGCCCAGTCATTCGGCCTCCAATGATTCCCATGCCCATATCTGAGAGATAGAGTGTTCACAGTTACAATGCTTAAGCAAACTGCTCGAACACCCTCTCCATCTCTCTACAAATCTCTTCACACCTTTGGCTCTCCAACCTGCAAGTCCAACTTCTGCAATCTCACACCATGCATCATGCATTATGCTTGCAGCCCCATGCTCACACATTCACATGCCCATGCATTGTGCTCGCAGTCTCATGGTCACGCATTCAGCTCGCACATCTCACACTTGCTCTGCAACTCACGACTCTTTTAGACTTGTCTAACTTATGATAAATAGCATATCTCTCATACATATGTAATTGACTCAGAAGAGTCCTACACAACATTGAAGTCCATCCTCAAATCACGCATCTGGTCGGATCTGACAGATCTCCCTGCAATGAGTCGTCCATGCATTCAATGCCATCACCAAAATGGTTGAGCTCACCACCCTTCATTGACAAATGCAACTGCCACAATAACTATCTTGGTATCCGTCCAATCACTATTCAACCAGGTACCACGCGTCCAAGACCCATCAGCAATCGCAGCTGACAAAGCAACCAAAATGGTCAAACAGACATCAGGCGCGACTAAGACTTCAAGTCATTTCTAAAATTGCCGGAGTCAGAGTCGGAACAGGAGTCGAAACAAGACTCCACTGAAAATACATATTGTCGGAGTCAGAGTCAGAGACAGAACTGGAGTCGAAACAAGACTCCACCGAAGTTACAGGTTCAGGAACCATTTCGGTTCCGCGTCCGCCCATGACAAAGGGGAACTCATCGGAAACAGTTCTGACCGGGTAAAGTCAACCCGGGGTCAAACCAAGACAGGAACACAAAAGACCGGAGTTGGAGTCAGGGACAGAATAGGAACAAAAATAGGACTTTACCAAAAGTCCAAGATCAGGAACCAATCTGGTTCCGGTTCTGCCTCCACCAACAACAAGAAACAACAATCCAGAACCAGGACAAGGCGGAGGAAAACACCCGGAGGAGAATCCAAACATCCAGAAGAGCTAGATCACAAAAGCAAGAGTCGGACCCAGAGTCGAAACAGAAACCGAAACAGGAACATGGCAAATGGACATTGCCAAATTCCAAAACTGGTTTCACCTCCGCAAGAACCTGCGAAGCGAGAAACAACAGACTGTCGGAGCCGGAGCCGGATCCAGAGCCAAACCCGGAACATGACAAAAGGAACAATGCCAAGTTCCAATCCGGTTTCGCCTCCACTAGAACAAAACTCAAAGATCCTAGAAAGCGGGTAGCAGAGCCGGAGACGGAACGGGAACAAACTCGGAACAAGGCAAACAAAACAAAGCCAAGGTCCATCCCGGTTCTGCCTCCGCCAAAACAAAAAACTTTGCCAAGGCAAACAAGAGAATTCACCTAAGTCTTAAAAGGGGGTCAAACAGAAAGTTGAGGCAGAATTCTCAACAATATCCCACTTGCCAAAGACTTTCAGGCATCCTCCAAACAAGCCCAAACAAGGACCAACACATGCTCTCACACTCCAATCAAGACCACTGCAACAACAACAGAAAGATGTCCACCACCTTAGGCAACAACTCCAAACACAAGAACACACCAAGGTGAAACAACAATAGTCTCAGGAATGAAAGCAAATGATCCTCCAACCGGCAAAGGCAAAAAATAGCAAAGCACCACTCCAACCACCTCCAGAACAAGAAAAAACTGACTAGCTAGAAAGGCAACCATGAACTGACAACCCTCATCCAACTGATCAAACCCACATGACTAAAAACCAGCACCCACATCTCATGCTGAAACATCCAACCACCCATACCTTAAAGGTATGACCTAAAAGTGAACTCATGCCATCAAAAGAAACCCACCCATTTTAGCAGCAAACAAGCACCCTGTGTCAACCAGTCATAGACCAAACACGTCCAAGTACTCCCACTACAAGGGCACTATCCAAATGAGTGCAAACATAGCACCATCACAAATGATCCAGGCATACCAAGTCCACCCAACCCAGCATAAAAAAATGTAACCATGTAGTTCCAAGGAACATCCATACTGATCTGCAACATCTGCAACCACCTGCTGCAAGAAAAATTTCTCTCAACTGTCTTCCACAGTTCTTCCAAACACCTCCAAAGCTGACTAAAGAAAGAAGCACAGGCACCTTCGTGTCATCACCCAAGTGACAACACATGACCACAAACAGTGACCAACCCGGCACCACAAAGGCAACTCACATCTAAAGTCACAAGAGCAATCAAGAAGAACAAGACCAGATAACAGAGAAACTGCAAATCAACAAGAAAAATGCCCTTCTACAAACACTTCTAAATGCCAGCCATGTCAAGAATGATCTTCTTTACATCCCAAAGGGAAAATCCTTGACAACATCCAACAAAACATGGATGTAAGCTCCTTAAAGAAGATCAGAACTACCCATATAACCATCTCCTATTAGTCCTCAAAAGCACAAGGAGATAAATTATGCTGTCCAACCTTTCATTATGAATCCTCCAGAATCTAAACCAACTCAAGATTCATATCATGAAAGATAAAGCATAAAACACCTGAAAAGTATAATGGGTAAATACCTTTCACAATGACACCACTGTTGAGTAGACCAAGAAGAAAAGAGAAACATGCTCATCCAAGATATACAGACCATCATGGCTAACCTAAGAGCATTTTCCTTCAAGGTCTCTGTTGAATTTACATTCAACCAAAGTGCAGGCTTCTCGAACTTTCAGCTGTAACAACAACATTCACTTAAGAATTCAAGCCTCACCTTTATTCTTCATGCATCCATGAGTATCAACACCTGTCATCTCATGCTAACTCCAAACTGTAGCACTGCAATAACCATGAAGTCCTCCAGCATATGACCAATGTACTCAAAATAAAGAGAACCCCCAGACCACTGTCAAAGTTCCATAACCTAGAATAGGAACTTATCATGACACCATGATCTACACATCTCCAAGGGAGATACCATTCTTCAAGTGAACTATCCATGGTCTTCAAGAGCAAAACAACATGCCAAAACTCTAATTGCACAAGCAAGAGTATACCATGACATAAAATAAACAACTCTAAACCAACATCACTTGTCAAGCACCACCAACAACTCAGCTAAAGACTACCAAGGTCCTTCATGGCTCCAAAGTGCTACACATCTTCAAATAGTGAACATGCAGATGCAAATTCTGCAACACCAAAGAAGACACCAGTCATTGCTAAAGCTCCCACTGAAATGTGACACTGAGCTTTCCAAGCACCATGACTGACCACACCATCACTGTCAAAAGCTTACACTATGCCAGTGTACCTAGCTCTCCATGACATCGTGATCCACATGCTTCAGGTCCCCATCACTGACTATTCAGGTACTCAAACGCCATTCCTCCTCTCATCTCAAAACAACCACGCCAATGCACAAGTGACCACAGACAAGGTCAACTAATAGATCTGCACAACACGGTTACACCCTCGTGGATATAGACAAATCCACTTCCGAGTTGTCTCACAACAAGCATGTAGGCAAGGACAACCTACAATATTGTACAACCCGTGGATGCAACCAAAAGTAAACCTGCAAATCTATCATTGCACTGGAAACTGCAAAATTGAGATAATCAAAGAGAACAGCCAAAGCAAACAATCATGACTCAAACACTAGATCAACAACAAATCTGATTTTCTAGTCACGTCCACAACCCAAGCACCAAAGTATAGAAAACCATCAAAGCATACCACAAGAATGCTGAAGGAGAAGCATACCAACACTCCCATGCAGAGAAGACAACACTCCTCAAAACCAGTCGAACTACAACTATCTCATCCAGTCACACCCCAGAAACTAGGATCTAGAAAAATAACAAACAACAGTTCCACAAAACCACAAGTTTTCCTTGACCGTGCTAAACCTGCAAAAAACCACAGTGTTTCCAAAACACCCATGCACCTCCATATTCACTGCTCATCTAGACAACTCAGGAGTCTGCGCACAACCATCACAGTAAACCATAACAATGAAAGAACAAGAGAATGCACCATAGAATTTTTAGGAAAATCTACACAAAACCCTCAGAGCCAAAGACATGAATTTGAACCATGCAAGTGCAAGAAAGAGGCACACAGGAACAACAGGTTTGTTTCAGACCAATTCCAATGCCACATTCATGCACAAGCACAAGGAAGAGCTAGGCTATCCAGAAGTTGTAGACCACCAAGGTCACCTCATAGCCTCCATGCAATCAGAGCACCAGAGAAAATGCGTTCAGTGCTAAGTCAGAAACACCCAGCACAAGCACAACATTCCATAGCTGAACAATGACACAAGCTAGTCCATACCATCAAGGAGCCTCTCACACAGATGCCCAGTATGAACACCACACTTTGCTGCAACATAACCATGAACACATCTCATGCCCTTTGCATCAGGAACAATGTTACCAGTCAGGAGCTTCAGATCATCTTGCCACAACATGACCCACTCCATACTTTTCCAGCGTCTTTCAAATTGTATGTTGAATCAATGAAGCACACACTTCCACTCACTGAAGGACCAATCACCAACCAATTTCTCCAGACTTCCTCAAGCTTGCCAGGCTAAGAAATCACCACAGGAGAAAACCCAGAACTTCAGCAACCAGGAGAAGGCTCTGATACCACTTGTTGGTATCATCAAGCCTCGACCTCCTCCAAACTAGCTCTGATACCACTTGTCAGGGATACAGATTCAGACTATCATCAAGATAGACATTTAAAACAGTAGTGCCTTAGTGATTTCAATTCAAAAGCACAACAAAGACACAACCAACTATGTTATAAATCAGAAACAAGCACAGTTGATCCCCCATTGATCCTCTGAGAGAAGTGAATGCAACAAGAAACAAATTCAACATAAACAGATACCATAAAAGGCTAAAAGAAGACATAAAGATATACGTGGGGAAAACCCTTTGAGGTAAAAACCCCACACTCCAAAAGTTTGAGCCATTGTATTATTCAACAACAAAAACCAATTACAATACAATATTAGGCTCAAAGCCAATACAAGAGTTACATCTTGTTCTACTGGAGAAATAATAGGTAACCGCAAGATTCCTTTCAGCTCCTCAGATGACTGTCATAGCCAGCCTCATGGCCAGCCCAGTCATTCAGCCTCCAATGATTCCCATGCCCAGATCTGAGAGATAGAGTGTTCACAGTTACAATGCCTAAGCAAACTGCTCGAACACCCTCTCCATCTCTCTACAAATCTCTTCACACCTTCAGCTCTCCAACCTGCAAGTCCAACTTCTACAATCTCGCACCATGCATCATGCATTATGCTTGCAGCCCCATGCTCATGCATTCACATGCCCGTGCATTCTGCTCGCAGTCTCATGGTCGTGCATTCAGCTCGCACATCTCGCACTTGCTCTGCAACTCATGACTCTTTCAGACTTGTCTAACTCATGAGAAATAACATATCTCTCATACATATGTAACCGACTCAGAAGAGTCCTACACAACACTGAAGTCCATCCTTAAATCACACATCTGGTCGGATCTGACAGATCTCCCTGCAACGAGCCGTCCATGCATTCAATGCCATCACCAAAATGGTTGAGCTCGCCACCCTCCGTTGAAAAATGCAACTACCACAATAACTATCTTGGTATCCATCCAATCACTATTCAACCAGGTGCCATGAATCCAAGACCCATCAGCAATCGTAGCTGACAGAGCAACCAAAATGGTCAAACAGACATCAGGCACGACCAAGACTTCAAGTCATTTCTAACACTGTCGGAGTCAGAGTCGGAACAGGAGTCAAAATAGGACTCCAACAAAAATACATACTGCTAGAGTCGGAGTCGGTGACGGAACTGGAGTCGAAATAAGACTCCACCGAAATTACAGGTTTAGGAACCATTTTGGTTTCGCATCCGCCCACGGCAAAGGGGAACTCATCAGAAATAGTTCTAACTGGGTAAAGTCAACTTGGGGTCAAACCAAGACAGGAACACAAAAGACCGGAATTGGAGTCGAGGACGGAACAGGAACAAAAACAAGACTTTACCAAAAGTCCAAGATCAGGAACCAATCTGGTTCTGGTTCCGCCTTCGCCAATAGCAAGAAACAACAATCTAGAACCAGGACAAGGCAGAGGAAAACACCCCGAGGAGAATCCAAACATCCAGAAGAACCAAATCACAAAAGTAGGAGTCGGACCTGAAGTTAGAACATAAACCAAAACAAGAACATGGCAAACGGACATTACCAAATTCCAAAACTGGTTCCGCCTCCGCCAGAACCTGCGAAGCGAGAAACAATAGATTATAGGAGCCGAAGCCGGATCCAGAGCCAAACCCAGAACATGACAAAAGGAACAATGCCAAGTTCCAATCCAGTTCCGCCTCCGCCAGAACAAAACTCGAAGATCCTAGAAAGCGGGTAGCGGAGCCGGAGATGGAACGGGAACAAACTCGGAACAAGGCAAACAGAACAAAGCCAAGTTCCATCACGGTTCCGCCTCCGCCATTTTAAAAGACTTTGCCAAGGCAAACAAGAGAATTCACCCGAGTCTTCAAAGGGGGTCAAACAGAAAGTTGAGGCAGAATTCCCAACACGGTTGAGGCCACCATCTTGACGATCCGCAGTGGGTAACTCATGATGTGTTGTGTGATGGCACTTTGTGTGCCATAGTTGGTACTTTTTTATTGTGGGTATGGTTTTCGTAACATACCTGATGTGACCATGGTTGGTATTCGATTATTATGTGTATGGTTCTCATAACATACTTGTTCTGCTTTATTTCTGGAAGCAATGTGGCCATGTAGGGTTGTACTTGTGTTGTGCTTGCTTGGTATTTGAGTTGTACCTTGGGATGTACTTGTGAGGTTCATGTGATTGGTTGTCTCAGTTTGGTTTTGTTTTATGTTAGCCTGTGTCTAGAGGTAGATGGTCTTGGCTAGGATTCCTGGTTACTATCTCTTAGCATGAGGGGTGGGCCTTTGGGTTCCACTTGGTTGGGTGGCGTGCACCTAAATCCATTGGGTTCTTTCTTCATGTTCGTGTGGACGAGATTTCTAGTTGGAGAGCTCGTTGGTTTCTATATCAGTTCTTTCCTTATTGCATTTCAATTGATCTTGTATATTTTACCCCTCAGTTGTTATCGAGGTGGAAGTTGTAATTGTAATCATATTTATTGGACTTACCTCATTCGGGGAATGAGAGTTGTAATCTTATTGTTTACTTGTGATTAATGAAATGGAAAGTTATCTTTATGCTTTGATGTAATTCATCTTATTGGATGTATGTGCTTTAATTATTGGTTAATTAATTGTCATGGATTAAGTTCATGTTTTTTGTTGAGGTTCTTTATAACCTTTGTCTCGTAACCTTAGAGGTTGTTGGCATTAGTTAGCAAACTTGCATGTTAATTGTATTTAAGCAAAAAAAAAAATTAGCCTATTTAAGTAGTTGTTTGCAACTTCCTCTAGGGTTGCGTGGTGGGGCATTACAGTAATTATTGATTGACGTGAATTTAATAAGTTCATTGACTAATTATCACTAATTATTGAGTGTACATATCATGTATATCATGTATGGGATCACTAAATTTGTAAACTATAAATATTAAAATTTCCTATTAATTTCAACGTTAATTTCATATTTATATTTAATTTCACATGAATGTCCTATATTAATGTCTTGACTATGAACATAAAATTCATAAATGTGCATGTGTAAATTAAAATTGAACAATAATAAAGTTCATTATCTACAATATATTAAGTGCATGAAACCAATATATTAAGCGCATGAAATAAAGTCCATCAGAGTACAACCCATGAACTAAAGTCCAACAAAGTACTTGACCCATGAAATATAAAGTCCAACAGAGTACATGAGAAACCAAATATGTAGTCCATGAAATAATCAAATATAAGCCATAAATCATGTTTAGGTCATGTATCGTCTCTATAATCAAGAGATCTCTTCACACCATGCGGACTACACGGATGACCTGAAACACTCTATACAAGAGAAAGATGAAATCAGATGTAAGGCAATGAAAAATGATTTAATGACAATTTGATTTAATATAATTCATCAGAAAATTAAATTACCATCATATATGGGTCGGGACGCTCTAGTGCACCTAGACCAACCTCTAAATTCTTTGAATCAATCTACATAAACAAGACAAAGAAAGTTGAAATTAGATGTAAGACTACAATTAAAAATGATTTAATTCAATTTAATTTATAATTTATCATATTTAAATTGTATTGTATTATGAGGTTGTGAACCCTCTACTCCAGGACCTGTTAGTAAATGCTCAACTACAAGATGTGTCTCATATTATAAAAGAAAAATAATTTAGAACACATGTATTAGCTCATATTATATATATATATATATATATATATATATATATATATATTCAATTTTAAATATTTTAAATTAAAGTTATTCAGAATATATAATTTGTAATTGACTTTAAATATAATAAATTTTTTAAATTACCATGATATCTGGATCCTGCTCTGCATATCCTCCTGGAGGTGTAACTATGACTGATTCATGGCAAAAAGTCGCACTAAAAAAGTCCTACAAGATCAAATTTAAAGCATGTATACTTGAATTAGGATAATATATATATATTCAAGTTTGCATAGTTTGTGTAGAATATTTTTTAAACAACCTAAAATTCAGAGGCCTCATGAGTAGCCGCAACATCTAATGTTTGTTCGATGCCCATTCTCATTGTTGTATCAACCTAGACATACATATAGACATTTAACACTTATAATATTTATAAGTGTACATGCACATTTGATATATAGTGAGTCCAAAATTCATAAATTGTAACTATACTAATGTAAGAAACAATTTATAATATAAATGTACCTACCCCTGATCTATGACACTTGACAGTGGAGGAGTACTCGACAACCCCTCGGGTGGAATCGATGGGGAAGTCGATTGACTCCCCCAAACCAACATAAATATTTAAAACATATGTTCATGATTCAATTATAAATTTAAAACTCAAGTTAAAAATTATTGACATATATAATTTAAAAAATTGAAATCAAAATACCCCATAAGGGTTGCCAACTAGGACTGGTGTCGATGTATATATTCACAGAGTGAATTATTTCCCCATCGTTACTGTCATCTATACATCAAACAGTTTGATTGTTAAAACGTGTTGAAAACTTTTCTTTGATATGTACATTCATTAAAATTCTTATAAATTCAACATGTAGATGCATATTTATACCCGTGTCGCATTGTCCTCAGGGTGATGGTCTATGTAGTAAGGTCCTAGTAAAAAATGACATGGCTTAAGTGAATAGAATTTGGTGAAGATGCCCAAGAAAACCAAATTTCATTAAGGTCCTAGGAAACTTCACCAAATTTTATTCACTTGAGCCAAATTTTATCCCCTTAAGCCATCCTATCACCCTAAACCATAAATTGATCAACCTAGATCATGAAATATCATTCATATTATAATCTTGCACGATCTTATTATTGTTAAATTTGGTTGCCTTGGGAAACTTCACCAAATTTTGAGAACTTATTTGATCCCCTTAAGAAATGTCATATTAGGACCCCTTAAGACATCCTAAAGTATGGCTTAAGGGGATCTATGTAGTAAGGTCCTAGTAAAAAATCACATGGCTTAAGTGAATAAAATATGGTGAAGATGCCCAAGGCAACCGAATTTCATTAAGGTCCTAGGAAACTTCACCAAATTTTATTCACTTGAGCCATGTCATTTTGTCCTAGGACCTTACCAGACATAGATCCCCTTAAGCCATCCTATCACCTTAAATTGTAAATCGATCAACCTAGATCATGAAATCTCATTCATATTATAATCTTGCACAATCTTATTATTGTTAAATTTGGTTGCCTTGGGAAACCTCACCAAATTTTGAGAACTAATTTGATCCCCTTAATAAATGTCATATTAGGACCCCTTAAGACATCGATTTATAGTTTAGGGTGATAGGATGACTTAAGGGGATCTATGTCTAGTGAGGTCCTAGGACAAAATGGCATTGGTCAAGTGAATAAAATTTGGTGAAGTTTCCCAAGGCAACCAAATTTCATTAAGGGCCTAGGAAAAAATGATGGCTTTAGGGGATCTATGTAGTAAGGTTCTATGACAAAATTACATGGCTTAAGGGAATAAAATTTGGTGGAGTTGCCTAAGGCAACCAAATTTCATTTTAAGGTCCTAGGACAAAATGAATGCTTTAGGGTTTAGGGTTTAGGGAACTTAGGGTGAAGTTTGGGTGGCCCTTGGAATAATGGACTTGAAAGTTAGTGAACAACATTTTCTTGTGGAACAGTTGATTGAGATAGCTCTTGTTTTGACTGACCAACCTAGATCATGAAATCTCATTCATATTATAATCTTCTACGGTCTTATTATTGTTAAATTTGGTTGCCTTGGGAAACTTCACTATTTTGAGAACTTCTTTGATCCCCTTAGTAAATGTCATATTAGGACCCCTTAAGACATCGATTTAAGGTTTAGGTTAATAGACTGACTAGTTTATGAATATTTTTGATTTTATGAATAGACTAACTATTTCCATAATAGAAACACATAATTATGTATTATTAAGATTGAGTTTGATGTATATTTTAACTTGATATTTTTTTAATTGAATATAAGATTATTTTATTTAACATTTTTTTCATCAATATTTCCTACTTAAATGAATTTTATGATATAAAATGTATAATAAAATTAGTTAATGTTGATTATTATTTTATTTTGGATTGTTTGGAATTGAAAGAACCTAAAAGAAAGAAAAGAAAAATATTTAGATTCTTTTAGTGTCTAGGTAACTAGTGCAAATTGAGATTTTAGACTAAACTAGAAGCCTAATTAACAACTAATTGACTATAATGAGAGTTAAGATTGTCGAAAGACAAGAGACAACACATGCAAACAAGAAATGGAAACAAGACATGACTAAGAGAGGTCAAAACATAAAATAGAAATGAATGCAAATATTATCTAATTAAGTGACAATTGGAAATGGATTGTACAAGGATTTAGGAATTTGCTAACTAAATTTGCAAACAAACATTGATAATTTAAGAATTGTAACTATTCTTTAACATATTGTTTTCTAATCTAATTATAATTTAACATTGAAAGTAAAGTTTAACATATGTTTTCTCCATACAATGCAAGTGAAATTTAAAACATTTAAGCAATGAAAATGATTTTTTTCCATTATCAAATATTCTTGAGCTCGAAATCAAGGTTTTCAAATGCAAAATGATTTATTTGATTTCAATTTAGGGTTTTAGCAATTTTTTTTGTTTGAATTCAATTTAGGGTTTCAAGAAGCAATTAGGGTTTTTAATACAATTTTTTTGTTTCAATTCAAACTAGGGTTTTCAAATCCAATTTTTTTTGTTTGATTTGAATTTAGGGTTTCAGAAAGCAATTAGGCTTTTCAAATGCAATGTTTTTTGGTTTGATTGAACAATTTAGGTTTCAAAAGCTAAATTTTGTTCTTAAGATACAATTTAAGGTTGATTTTTTCCTTTCTATTCAATATCTTCAGGGTTTCATTGCATTTTTATTCTACTTCTACAAATCATCATCTCTACTATTACAGGTAAATAAAATGCATAAAATGCTAAATAAATTGGAAAAAACATGCTAAATTCTATTATTATTTTAAAATTTTCAAAAAAACACGAAAAAAAAATAAAAATTGGGTGGAGGCGCACCTGGAGGTCACTTATAATGTCGTTGTCGTGCTTGCCGATTCGAGATCCCGTGTTGTTTGAATGAACTGAGTTTCGTTTGTTTTTAAAAAATAAATACAACCTTAAAACGGGATCCTATTTTTTGATCCCATTTTTTGAAAAACGGGATCTCACTTTTGAAAACCGGGATCCCGTTTTTGCAATGTTGATTTCATTTTCTTGGCTAAGGAAAAAACTTCCATGTTTCGTGGACTCAACTTCTTGCACTTACCCTATAACTAAATATGAAATTATTGATAAGCAATAAGATATTAGGATATTTTATAATATATGATTACAAATGGATTGATTGAGCTTAATCTTCTAATTTCCTTTACCCTAAGGTGTAACCCCATATTCTTATAATAGTCTAGTTCATAAAATGGATAATTTATTATTACTTGTCATTTATACTAAATATGACCTTGATGGTCAACAATAAGGTATAAGAAGATGTTGCATAACATGATTGCATAGGGTCTATCTCTTAACTTATTCATCAAATTAAAGGAAAGTTTCCTTATTTTTAATCATGCAACAATCTAGTACAAATATAGTTTTAGTTACATTAATAAATTCCTTATCAACTATATTATTGAGTTATTGAATGTCAAGACTTGATTAAGAAGCTATTGAACAAGAAAATGCCATAAGAAGTTAAAATGGGTATAACATTCTAAAAAGAATGTACAAACTCCCAATAAATGTAATCGATGGATACTACAATGATACCCTCACATATCTAGGCCCAATAGAGTAGACAAGATAGTTGTGTTATTTACACATTATAAAAAACATAAATAAATCCTTTTTTTTTCTTATATTTTGCTTAGTCTATGGTCAATGTTAATAATGTCAAATATTATCTTTTACCATTAATGCTAGTGGTGACACATTTATCTATCCCTTATAAGGATGTTCATTCTAAATTAAGCATTAAGATATAATAAATTCACACACACATCAAAGATCTGCTAGTATTAATTTAAAGAGAATATTTCTAAATAGGGAAAATTTTGATTTAGATAATTATCCATAATCAACCACATCTTAATCTATAATCCATATGGTGTAGAGACACCATGAACCCAACTAATAGTATTATGCAATACACTTCAACCAGCTAAATCTTGATTCTAACATATTATTTAAGGAACCATAAACTTTTAATACAAATATATATATGTACGCCTGACAACATTCAAGAATTATGAACATGTTTCTGTCAGAAGTATCATAAATTAAATAAGACTTATCATGTTGAAATGGCCTTATTCTCAATTGAAACAATGACGAGGTGCTGATGAAACCATTTAGCCATTATTCTTCATATTAACAAGGGTGCTTTCAAATTAAATATTAACATGAAACCATCTAAGAACAAATAGAGAATGAGAATAAAAAGGAGTTACCTATGCTAGCCGCTACATGGAGTGTTTGTTTAGCAAATCGATTTATGCATATCACTCCAACCTTCACATCTACTAGGCCAACTATAACTCTTAACATCTGACAAAATTTCCATTCTTGTACTCTGACAAAGGTTTATCTCCTATTCCAAAAAATACCATTGTAGCGTATGCACTGAGGATATTGGCAGAAGTTATGGAATTTGGCTTTACACCTACCAATACTATTTTCTTTAAAGTTTCTAAAGCACCCATATTTTTTATAACTCTATTTTATGCATATTTGACAACCTTTGCATTCTAGACAAGTAGTTCTAAATTATTTGGAAAGAGTGGTATATGGCATTTCATGAATGAAATTAGTAAGGAAAAGCTTCATGATCTGGAATATTATAAAAATAAGGGCTTTGATAATTAAGGAAGGGCTCTTATACATAAGTAATAAGGGACAATCATAATTTATTTTGGAAATACTTCTAGAATAGCCATTGTCTTATTATTTCTTCTTTTCTTAAGATTTATCCTTTGTTGGATATTTTTTTTGGAGATAGGGTGGTCCAAAGTAGTTGATTTTAAGTGCACTATCCCCTTGGTAGGTTCATGGTTTGCTAATGGAGGGAGCCTTGGAGCTAGCCTAGAGGATACTTTTTAGAGGATTGTGACACTTTAGTTTCAATTCTTGCATATCAATCGTGTAGCTCTTGGGACAATGGTTCTAAAGGAGTCTATTTAGTAGCTCTTGGTTATGATTATTTGGAATAGTAGAAAGGGGATTATAGAGATTCTCCATACTAGAAAATAATTTAGAATAAATTTTTTTGGCCTAAGTGTAATTTTCTATGTGGGTGGTTAATTCAAAATAAGTGGTTTACTTAAGAAAAAATTAAAAAAGAGAGAATTCTATGGGACATCCATTTGTGTTCTTTGTGGCAATAGTGAAAATTATATTAGTCACATTTTCTTTGCATGTCCTTTCTCTATGGAGATTTGGAGATTATGTTGGGAGATCTAGAATAAATCTATTATTCATGCTACTTGTCTAAGTTATGGGCTAGTATGGGCCATGCCCTTGCTTCAAGCTTCTTCCTGAGGGTTTCTTGGGATACTCCATCTTTTATTGTTTGGTAGATTTGGTTGGAGTGAAATTATCAAATACTTCAAGATAATCAAAGTATAATCATGCAAGTTTGGCATAAGATCAGTTGTTTGCTCAAAGAGACCATTGATGCTAAATTCAATATTAATGAGCCTCTTTCCTTTTCTAATGTGGGCATTCCAAGCCTCTTGGAGTTGTTCCCTTCCTATCCTTCATAGGTTTGGATTGGCCCTAAAGTGAAACCCTCTAGGAAAGTGAATAGGATGGATAATTAGTCTCCTCCCCCTTGTAATTTTTTAAAAATTAATATTGATGGCTCATCTTAGGGAAACCCAAGTGTTGTTTGGATTAGTGGATTTGGTCATGATAGTCAGGGATCAATTTGTCTTCTTCTCTACTTATATGGAATTGCATTTTAATAATTAAATGGAGGCTTGGGATATTCTTATGACACTAGAGAAAGTTGTGTGATAGGATAGAGGAAGGCTATGTGTGAAGTGGATTATGTGATTCTTGTTTCTATTTTAAATAAAAGGAATTTGTACGATACCTCATAGAGGTTGACTTTGGTGGTTAAGTAGATTCTCTTTTGGCTACAAACTTTGATTAGATAAATGGAATAAGGTGGTTGATTGTTTAGCTAAATGTTATTGTGAAAGGGAATGTAACTAGAATGTTACATATTGGGGAGCTTTTACCCAAGATAAATCTCAACATATTCTTGAACCTACTCATGACAACCAAGTATAACGTTCTAGGCTTGCATGTTATGATGGATATAGCTATTTGGAAATCTATCTAGTGTATTTAAATTTAACTCTCTTTGAATACGCTATTTTTTTTACCAAAAAAAGAATTATCTAAATATATTTTAAAAATTTAATATTCAAAATTATTAATAATAATAATTGAGATTTAAATTATTAAGAAAATTAGTCAATTATTAAATTTAAAAAAGTGGATTGAAAACATAAATTATTTATTTTCTAATATTTTTTAATCATTTCTTCATTCAACTCTTCTTTTTGTGTTGAAGAGGAATTTGAGACCAATTTCACCTTTTTCTTTTCTTTTTTTTATTCAAATTGAATATGCTCACAAATAAAATATTGTTTGAGCATATAAAATGGTAGGTATATAAGATTTCATGTAGGACATTCACTCACAAATAAAATATTATTTTGATTTGTATGAAATGAATTCCTATATAAAATTTTATAGAACCTTTGATCAAGTTATCTTTGATTGAAGGTGTCTATGTGACACCTATGTGGGAGTCAAATCCTTCTAAACCATAACTTAGTAGTTTATTAGACAAAAACTATTGATTTGAGCCACATTTTCACAATCAAACAAATTGTGTATGGCAGGAAATCTAGCATAAACATAGTCATTGGAGGCTTTCCAAAATATATAGGTTTTAATACGTTTTATTTGATTATTATAATATGTTTTTGAATCATAGATTTATTAGAAAAATACTACATTAGTTTGATACACATAAAAAATAACAAACAATAAAAATTAAATAAAAAAGATTACCTCAATGATATTGATATCATTTAAGAAAAATAATAATAATTTGGATTATATGAAAAAAAATGCATTATAGAAAATATATGTAGAATTATTAATCATAATAAAAAATAAAATATGCATTAAAATTTTAAAAAATTATGTGTCTAAGATATTAGTATTAATAGTAAATAATTTATAAGAAAATATTTTATTTTTAGATCAAGTTAAATAATACCAAGAATTATTACTTCTTTATAAATTATAAAATATAAGAAACAATTTATAAAAAAATTAAAAAGAGATTAAAAAAATTAAGAATATAATATATATAAAAAATATCACAAATTAACGATTTACTTTAACTTTGAATTCTTAATAAATTTTTTTAATATAAATGAATTTTTTTAAAAAAATATCGAGTAACCCATATACTATAAAGTTTACCTATCTTCCTAGCGTATGAAATCACCATCTAACCTAATCTCATTAGCTGAAAAAATCATAAAGAAAATAAAAACAACACAAATTTTTTGAATTGGGCAATTATTTATCTTTTTATTAAAAAAAAGAGAGTAGATTACAGCTAATAATGAGTTAACAAACATGTGGCTATTTTTGTGAATACATGTGTTCTTATCCAGTTACTTTTAAAATGGAATTCGAGTTTTAACAGTTTCATTTAGTGATAAACGTTGAGATGCAGAGCTTTTATAAACAACAGTCAAATTTTTGTATCTTTAAAAATGGGTTGAAGTAATGCTTTTATTTTATTGTGATTAAAAATTCACAAAACGTTTTAAAGTTGATAGAGTTGATTTCCCAAAGTTCAACACAAAGATTTATCAGAATTTAAAAAATATAAATATAAGCCCTTACTTAAAGTATACCCCATCAACAATTCCTCACATGCCTTAATTCCATAAAACAAGCATCCTTAATGCCCTTGCTATGAAATAAGCATGGGATGAATGGGATAACTGACAGGAAAAGTTTTCCCCTTAAGGGAATTTTCAATTATAGAATGGTAGTACGTTTTTAATAGAGGAAAAAAGGGGTTTTACAAGGACCTGAAACCATGGAGTTTACAAGCTAAATAAAAATAAACCACCAGAGTACCCAAATAAAGGAAGGCTGCAAAACAAAATAAAAATAAAAAAGGACAACAACCACCAACCAAGAGGCAGCAAAAATCCAGCAACAAGAAACACAACCAGAACTAACCAAGAGACTTTAAAGTCTCAACAACCTTAGCTTCAAGGTTGCACATTTCCTAGGTCACCTTCTTTAGGTCCTGAATCTCCAGAGGTGAAGAATCCGCTTTTCTCTTCAGGTTGGCTCTCATTCTCTTCAAAGGGCCAAAATCCTGATGCTTACTTTTGTTCTTGTCAACTTCCAGATCTACAATTAGTGACCCTTGCTGGGTATTTTCCATTTTCTCCACCATAGCACTCAGGATTGTAGTGTTATGTTTCACAACTCTGTGGTTATGCTCCATGATGGTTTTCATAGTATTCCTGATCTTGTCAATTTCCTTTTCCAAGTGCTTAACCTTGTTCTTGTTGTCCTTTTTTATATTAACCGTGAGTTTAACCATTCTTTGAAAGCATTCAGCCATTGTCATCTTCTCTTCCATAGTCCATAAAACCTCTACAGAATTCTGAGAAGCCACTTTAGCTTCCATCACCTCCAGCTTGCTAGTGATCGCCCTAGTTTTTAAATGGATGTCCTTTATCTCATGGAAAGCCCATTTCATTATTCTAAAATTGTCAACCGTACCATTTATGACAATGGCCAATATATCTTTAAGAAATTCTTGGTTAGGCTTGAAGTAGTGATCATCAGGGGTTAGGTCACAAGGGAATTTGGGTCTATTCTCTCTGTCAGTGGTAGGATAAGAGGTAAAAGAGTCCTCAGTGGCTTTGAGAGCATTATAGTTCTCATCCGGAGAATCCCCAGAATAAGAAACCAACTTATTTACAAGGGGCTCCTTCATCTTGACATTCTTCATCTGAGAAGTACTGTAGTGCCCCTCTGTATTGGCCTTTCTAGGTGTTTGAGTAAGTGTTTGTTTGTGATTTCGTTGTTTGATGACGTTGTTCGTGAGTATTCCATTTTGTTTTATATCATTCGTTTTAAGTGTTGATTTTTAATGTGTTAATTGTTGATTGTAATGCGTTATCATTATTGTTAATTAGTTAATTTAATTTAATGATGGTTATTATTATTGTGAAAAATAATTTAATTAAGCATTAAATTTAATTAGTAAAGTGATTTGGGAAATTACCAAGAATTTAATTAAATGTTAAATTAGTTGCAAATTTAAATGTGTAGATTTAAATAAATATTATTTTAATTCTTGATATTAAATATTTTAATTATAATAGTGCTTTATTTAATTATGGATTTATTCAAAAATAATAAATAAATATTTTGTTAATTACTATAAATAAAAAGGGTATATATATATACAATTTAAGTAAAATGACATTAGATAAAATATTAGAAAAAAAAGGGGTGAAAGTTATTACGAGATGGAAAGAATTAATAAATTAAAGGTTAGTGGAGTTAGGTGGAGGATTTTTCTAGATGTAAAGATTACCCTCCAAATGAGAGATTGACTCAACTCCGTCACCACCTTCAAACTTCATTTTCCAAGTATTAGCGTTCACTTGTGGTTTTGTTTCTTTTTCTAGAGAATTTAATACACACACACATATATACTTTGGGGTTTCATTTAGCTTCAATTTTATATTTGTTTTTAAAACACAGATATATATTTATAAACATATATGTGTATTATTTCATTGAAAATGTAAGCATTTACTATGCTATGTTTTATTATGTGCTAATTCTTTTAATCACAACAATAAGTTTTAACATATAAGATTTAGGTTAAAATCTTATGTAGTTTCGGTTAAAATCTTATGTATTTATATAAATATAAAATATATATGTTTATGTGTTTTGAGTAAATTGATGTTTTAAAATAGTAATTATTAGCTTAAGTGAAATTGGTGTATAAAATGGAATTGATTAATTATTATCCTTTGTTTATTTCAGTGGAAATGAATTTGTTTTGCTCCTATGTAAATTGCATTTTTAGTTAATATAAAATAAGAGTACTTATATGTGTATGTGTGGTGTTTTATAAATAAGTATTTTGTTAGTTTTAAACCTAGGGTTGTTTAATTAATTCGATTAAATATATTGATTTATGTGAAATATATATATAGAGAGAAATTGATTTCTTTATATTCAGGTCAATTGATTTCTTTATATTCAGGTCAATCTTTTATATATATAAATGAAATAAATTAAAATTTCGTGGATTTATAGATTCCATGTAGGTGGTGTTGGTTATTTTATTTAAAATTTCTTTTATTTGCATATGTAAAATCACTAAAATAGATTTTAAGTAATTACTCTAAATAAAAGGGAATTAGTTAATTGGATAGAGTAATTAAGTTAAAAGTAAAATATGTTTCCTATGCTCTTATAATTACTATTTTTGCCGAGAGAATTAAATTACTCTGTAAATTAGTTTTAATTAGTTTTAATTAGTTTTGATTAGTTTTAAATTAGTTTTAATTGAATTATCATGATGTTAATAGTGTAGTGAGAGTAATTGCCCTTATATTTTCTTAATTTTATTCTTTTTAAATAATTTTGAGATGTAAAGATAATTTTTAAATTTAGGTTATAGATATTACTTGCATAGATTAATAAAAGTAGATTATAAATTATGATATATTTATAGTGCTAAAATATTTTAATATAATAATGATGTTTAAAATATATTGTAAATAGATAGATCGGAATATGCGTTCTTTACTAATTTTATATAATTTCATATTGAACGTATAGATTAAATATAAACTGATTATTTTGGGAATGTCTGGACATAGATATTGGAATGTGCATCCTAGTATGTTAAAATTAGATTTATTTTTGAACGCATTTAAAATCAGATTTTTTTGAGAAGCATTTAAAATAGAAAAGATTAGATTTATTTATGAGTGCATTTAAATTAGTTTTAAATTAAGGTTATTTAAAGTCAAATTTATTTACAAATCCTTATTGTTAGATTGTGAATTGCGTAAAATTGTTTATGTTAGATTTAAATAAGATTTATTTAAGGTGGAGTCAACAAATGAAAAATTTAGGTTTTAATTAAATTTATTCAGTTTAAAAGTAAAAAAATATCCATATTACATTTTAATTAAATTTATTATTTTGAAGTAACAAAGGTATAGATTATGTTTTAATTTTAATTATTTTGAAATAAACAAATGCATATCCTAGGAATCACAAATTAAGAGAAATTTGATGGGTTACATACTATAGGTTGTCATAGTTCTTTATTTTAATTATGGGTTTTCAATATAGAGGTGTAAATAAAATAAAATATTAATAATCTAAAAATTACTAAGAGAGATTTGATTTATTTGAGCTTTATAATTAAGGAAGTGAACATTGAAGTCAAATCATTAACAAATGAGTAATCCTTTCATGTTCTTATTGAGTTAGTTTATTTTTCAAATTGAATAGGAATGTATAAACAAGTGGAGTATCGAATATGCTTTTAAGTTTCATTACATGGAATTGTGTTAGGAGATTAAAGTTTGATTTTTGTGTTCTCTGATTGAGTGAATTCTTCATTGATTTATTTTATGTTTTGACAAGTTTATAAGCCAAGCCATGATATGAGTTCTTTGGGAACCCAAGTGTTTGCATACCCTTCAGTTGGGAGTTTATGAAAGTTGGTGTTATAAGATTCCTAAGGAATTGGGTAATGGGTGTATGTTGGATTTCTTTGATTTGATTTTGAAATGTTTGATTTTGAACTCTTGTGGGTGTTACCTTATTTCGTAGTTTGCCTCTTTGTTATGGTTGTTTGGCGAGATGGTCCATGCCATTCATTTGTACTCAAATAGGTAAAGTTTGGTGTCATAAGTTTGGTACACCTCTGATTGTTGTAAAGTTTTATATTAGGACCATGCAAAGATACTCTCCCATAATATTCACTGTTTTTCCTTTGTATGTCTTTGGAAGCAACCACCTTATAAGTGGTCGTTGAGATTATTGTATGTTATGTTTTGGTTGACGTTATAGTTTGGTCTTGGGATTCATTTTGCTTGACTATCTTGGTCATGGGTCCTTTCTTGTCATCTCCTAGCACGGGGGGTGGGCCTTCGAGTCCACATGGTCGGGTGGAAT